>CAXKVI010000002.1:145339120-145467825 GCA_964058755.1 Campiglossa producta | reverse complement strand
CTTTCCTTTCCTTTCCTTTCCTTTCCTTTCCTTTCCTTTCCTTTCTTTTCCTTTCCTTTCCTTTCCTTTCCTTTCCTTTCCTTTCCTTTCCTTTCCTTTCCTTTCCTTTCCTTTCCTTTCCTTTCCTTTCCATCCCTTATCGGTCCTTTTCTTTAATTTAATTCCCTTAACTTCCGAAGAAAAGAACTTCCGCAATCACGAACACCAGCAAAACACACACACAACCAGTCAAGCAAGAATTGCTCTCTCAAACACACTGTACTTAAGACCCTGTCTTAAAGTCAGCCAGATCAGTATTAGATGTCAATTAAGATTAATTATTATTATTTTTTTATTTATGTACATATTTAACAATTATCACTTCCATAATTTACATCAATAAATGCAGTATGCATTTTAAGTGCACGCCTTTAAATGTGACTACATATAACAAATATTTGTTGCTTATTTAGTTAATTTTATATAAACACTTTAATAATTAATGCTTACCTACAACTAATTACATACTTATGCACCTACATATATCTACATAAGTTATCACAGCTTTAAAAAGGTAGAGATTTGTTAGATTTCATAAACTGAAAAAACGTGTCTCATTATAAGCTAAATATCAACTTTATCACACTTGAAAATCTTTGCGACTATTGACGCGTGTCATCAGATAAGGTCGTTCCTCAGTTGGACAATGGAATACCTTCAATAGTTTCGGTTGTGTCATTATACTTTTTTCACCGTCTGCTTCCAACATATTATTCCAGAGATAATTGGCACCTGTTAGAAATTCAATTGAGAAAGTAATAAAAATTCGAAAATTATACCACATTCACTAAATCAACTTACTAATTGCATGGCCACGCTGACTTAAATGGAAGCAGTCCTCGGATAGGAACTTGAATTTGAGTGTGTCATCGCTTGTTGGAAAGAATTCCTCGAACAATGTGAACGGTTGAATGTTGATCGTGAATGTCTAATTAAAAAATATATGGAAAAAGTTAATGAAATCAATTCAATGTATAATATGTTCACATTACATTCACTGATTTCACGAAATAATTAAAAATTTAATTAAGGTGCTAAGTATGTAAGATACAATGCGATGAAATTAATCGCTTTTTTGCGTGATACACAATTTTTATAGTACTAGTATAAAAGAGTGACTGAAATGAGTAGCCGAAAGTATGTCTTTATGACTGCGAAGAATCCTCACAATATTTTACACAATAAGGCCTTAAATTGCTCGACTCATAAGAATGTATTACTTTACTGTTTTTAGTGCCAGTTCCCGAGATTTCGTATATCTAAAATAAGTAAATTGCAGTTACGTGGCAACCCTAAGTGGCAACCCTGGTCGAAATTATCTTATTTGTTACACGGTCGAAAATACCTGTCACATGCTACCCTTATTGGCATATCTAACTCTATATTTAAAAATAATTGGAACAGGTGGCAACCCTGTAAACCGCCCTAAGTGGCAACGCCCAAGTATATAATGTTAGAATGAATCAAGTTGTCTATATGCCAAATTTTATCCAAATCGGCCAAGCAGTTCCCGAGATATACGAAAAAAGAAGTAAACTGCAGTTAGGTGGCAACCCTAAGTGGTAACCCTGTATGAAAATATCTTATTTGGAATACGGTCGAAAATAACTTTCATTTGATACCCATAGTGGCATATCTAGCACCATATTTAAAAAAAAAATTGGCATAGGTGGCAACCCCGTAAACTGCCATAAGTGGCATGAATTCTGCTCGGCTCAACTATTACAATTTATGCAATATTAGATAGATCCTAGAATTTCAGCTCCTATTTGATTTGCACTACTAAAAATCGTGGTGAAGATCGCCCACGCCCGAAAGTCTGCAACATACGCCAGAATTTCTATTTCCGTTTCATAATTTCCGTTGCATCATCATCCATTTTCTATAATTTTACTCTCAATCAAAACTTCATATCGCCGCCTAAGAAGTTAACTTCAAAAATATGAGTAGTGACAACCCTGTACACCGCCTAAAAATAGAAAGCCTCAGAGTCCGCTCTTACACCAGTCAGACTCGGAAGGCGAGCGGCTTCCTCTTCTCGCATATATCGCGCCAGAGTTGAATTCAACAAATTTCCTAGTATAAAAGCAGACAATGAAGCATACTGGTCGATGGAAAAAAATAAAATTGGATTAGGTGGCAACCCTGCCTGAAAACATCTTCGTTGGTATACGGGCGAAAATACCTTTTATTTGATATCGATGTAGAAAATCGTATAATGAAGCACACTATCTATATACCAAATTTGATCCAAATCGGTTTAGCCGTTTTCGAGATAAAGACACTAAAAATTTTCATTCCCGGTTGTATTTTTTTTCATTTTTATTTCATTTCACTTTTCACTCTCAATAAAAATCTTGCATAGCCGCCTAAAAAGTCAACTTCAAAAACTACAATAACAAAAACTATTTTTTAAAATATTCACCTCAGTATTGAACTCATCTCTACTCGCTACTTCTTTGTCCTTGGCAACCCAATTTTTCATCAACTTCTTCATGCGCGCCACATGCTTTTTTGGCTTGCCCACTAAACAAGGACATTCAAATGCCAAAGTAGTGCGACAAATAGGCGTTTTGTTGCTTATGCCAACCAGAAAATCTAATATCGGTGATGGTACAACATTTAGCATAAGACGTGGCACATTATCGCGTAAATAGCGATATGTTTTAACCATACTCTCTTCGTGTTTTTTAATCGCATCCTCTGGGCGTGGCAAGTAGCAAACGTCAGAACAAAAATCATTGTTTCCAATAAGCAATGTCACAATCTTCCAATCTGAAGTCATATTCACTTTGGGATCACGCGATAAACGTTTGACTAGGATATGCGCTTCGTATGGAATATCACGCGACATGGCGCCCAATTCGGCAACATTGAACCTAAAAGTAGAGGGTGAAAGGAAAAAAGAATAGTTATTATTGAAAATGGTACAGTGGGCCTTCAAGAAAACCTAAGGTTTTAGCAATATCGAAATCACTCACTTTGAACTCCGATCCGTTGAAAGTCCATCCCTTAACGAGTAGCCATATAAGTTGGGATTGAACTCTTTCAATATATTTGGTAACGTCAAATATTGCCGCCAATTGCCTTGTCCACCAATACTCCACACCATACCACGATTCTCTACAGTAATGTGCAAAATATTAGTTGCAAAAATTCCATTTCCAGCAGTCAACGAATCACCCATTGCGCCTATAATATCTATATCGCCGGGGCGCAAACGATGCACTGATGTGGGACGTGTTTCACTGCGCTTGCCAGGTCCATTCAAGGTATCGCAAAAGTTAACCAATGAGCGTGCGCGCGTATTGAGGTTTTGTGTTTTCTAAAGTGCGAAAGTCTATCATACGAATTAAGTTTTTTCGAAAAATCTAGTTTTACTTACACCCATATCGCGTACAAGCTGTCGGTTGTGAGCATTATCGCCAGATCGTCCAGCAAAACTCAACCCCAATAAACGTAGTGGTCTATACAAATCACGAAATGTGATATCTAGAGAGGTGCGTTGCGCCAGTAGTGGGTGATCGATACTCAATATTAAGGCAAACAACAAGAGATAGTACCTTGTTGGTTTAAGATACATTTCGAATTAGCGATTTAGGGAAGCTGTAAGAAAGAAAAGAATAAGAAATCTAATATAGATCATAAATATAGACGAGTTTAGTCACGATAACTGAGGATGTTTTTAAAATACCTAGATAAGTCAAATTCGTTTTTCCCATTTTTAGAACATAGTGAAAATAAATACTTTTGGTGAGTCTACCTTGCAGATGTCACACCAGACATTTGAAAATAAATCTTTTGTATATCCACTACTATCTCGAGAACGCCTGAGCGAATTGAATCAAATTTGGCATAGAAAGTTCGCTTCATTCTAAAGCCCCAATTACATAAAACTTTGACGGTTCCACTTTCATACTTTCATATGGAAATAACCACTTTAAAGTTTGAAATTAATCCAATATATCCACTCGGGAACGGCTGAAGTGATTTGGTTCAAAATTGGCCTATATATAGTTTGCTTCATTCTAAAGGCCCAGTTACGTAGAACTTTGTACGATCTACTTTCATACAAAGTTTTGCAACATAAAGCGAAGCATTTTGGCAAATGGTAAAAACGAGGCGCTCATCTGTCAAAGTTTCACAAATTTTATTTCAACTTTACCTCGGACTTTGACTTTGACAGATAAGTTCAATATACGTGTTCAACGAAAACCTCAAAGTTGAAGCAAGTTTGAAATATGCCAAACTCTCAAATTTTGCTTTCGTTGCTTGCTTTGACAATCAGATGTTGATGACTTTGCTTAAATTTAAGAATTAAAATTTGTAGGAAATAATAAGCAATTCATTTTTTCACTATTAAATTAATAAATTTACCAAAACACTCAGAATGCAAAGAATTCAATAACGAAAACAAATGTATAAAAGAGAAGCGTCAAAGCGTTCATTGTAGCATACCTCTGAAGTTGAGCGCAAAGTTTTGAGGTTACAAACGTGAGGCGAGGTTAACAAAGCTTTATGTAATTGGGCCTTAAGACTTTTTACTTGGGTATAAGCACTTCGGCACTTTACAGGGTTGCCAACTATCTCGAATTTTCTTTAATTTTGGGATAAATTAATAAAAAAACGCAACCCAATTTGTATAAAGAAACTTTCAAAATTTAAGAAAAAAAAGTTTCAATAAAGCAATTCTTCGCTGCACCTGCAAAAACAGTTATCCGTTTTTTAGTATTTGTTCAGTTGAGCAAAAAACTGGTTCATTTTTAGTACTGGAAACAGAAGCTTTTTTCTATAACTTCTAAACTAGAAGAGATATTAAAAAAATGGCAAACACAGAGCTGTCGGGAATGAATAGTTGGGTTAGGTTAGGTTAGTCCACCCCTAGGATTAAAGATATTTTGAAGGCGATCCCAAAAAAAATATATATCGTCGCTCGCTTGCCAGAAGCACGAATGTGGCAAAATTAAAAATTTGGGAAATCATATCTGAAAGTTGATTGCTCTCGCGAAATTTGTAATTTTAGTTTTTGACAAGTTATATTCGCATTATACTCTTTCCACTGATATAGGTTTTAGGTAAGTATTCCTTCAATTCCTCGAGATTCGGCACTGAATGTGTTGAAAATTTCTAAAGTAAATTTTTTAAAACACATTAATGGTTATAGTAGAACGAAAATGTCTAAAAATGAATTTCTAAATTAACAAAAAAATTTCGTTGAGCCAGAAAAACAAATGTGTAGCAAAATTGTTATGTATACGCCATGGTGTCTTTGGCCCAGCACACATTCATTTTTCTGGCTCAACGAAAGTTTTAAAAATTTTAGAAACTCAATTTTTAAACCTTTTTGTTTCGCCAGAAACATGAATGTGTAGCACATCCGTTTTTCTGGCACAATTTTCAGATATTGAATCGCACATTCATGAAAATGGCATTGCAAATTTCCGGGGGTTCGTTGTACTTTGGAAACCCTGGATTTTCGTGAATCGAAGAGAAACGAGAGACACATGAGCTTATTAACTCAAATCTGGAAAATTCGCACATTTATGCCTCCGTCAAGCGAGCGACGATATATTACTATTAACACGTTTAATAAAACAGTGTTAAAGTCGGTTCCGTTTAGCGAATTTGTGCCGCTATATTATTAACAAACGGTTCAAAAAAAAAACAGTAAAAAAAATAACGAAACAAGTTAAGTGCCGATTCTGAATTATGTTAATGCTGCTAAGAGAGGTTCATTACCCTCGCAAAAATAACATAATAATCTAAAATTAGCAATAAATTATATAATAACATCCAACGCAGATATCTAGTCAATTTTGTTTTATTTGATACCAAGTCTATTAGTCTGTCTGGTTTTCAGAATTTAATTAAGTAGATATGATAAATTTTGCAGATCTAAAGTGGCATCTTGATTTGAAGATGTTTCTAGAAAACTAAACATTGTCATGAAGGATCAACGAAATAGTTAAGTACGGCCCATCTGCGATACCTTTTATATATACCAAGTTTATTAAATTAATCATGCTTCGACATTTGTTTATCACACCTACTTAAGCTTACAATATTCATTACGTTGTTATACAAAATGTGTTTACAATCATAATTATCTAATGATTTTATTTGTTGATAAACGTCTAACAGTCGACTTCGCATACTAATGCAAAAAATATTTGAACGAATACCTTTCATTAGATATGCTCATTCTGAAGACTGAAGACTTTGATTAATCTTTTCACATTCAGTTTATTATTCCGTTTACTCGCCCATATAGTTTAGTAACCTAATTGAAAATTTAATTTTTCTCAGGCTAACTAGCCGTTTTTTAGCATTCTAGCCTCAAGCATTGGTATGTTTTTTTGATTTCCCGATTTTCATTTGCTGTATCCGAATCCGAGATCACAATTCAGCAAGGACCGAAGGTTCGGGCCTAACCCCCTAAGAGAAACCGAAGGTCAAAATTTTAGGTTTTTTGTACTTTTCTCGAAAACGGTAAGGTTTTTAATAGAAGAAGAACACTGCAAACTGCACTCATCGATCCGATTTGTGATAAAGTCAAAAGTCAAAAGTCGAGAAAAATAAAAAAACCTCAAATTTGAATTTTTCTCGACTTTTGTCCCCGAATAACTTTTTTGTCTTAATTGGGATCGATGGGGCTTTTGAAGTTTTCTTCCTTGGGGTGAATCTAAGCTCTCCAAAAAAAAATTTCCCTGTCAGAGTTTTTGTTATACAAGATAAACTGAATTTACCGGAGTAGTATTTTTTGATTTTATGCATGGAGAAAAGGTGGCTCTAGCTCGAGGACTAGGGGCTTTACAAAATAACTATTTTCATTGTCGATGGGGAACTTCGTGACAAATAAACGGTAAACGAAAATTTGTTTGCGCATACTAAATTTTTCGAAAAATTTTTCGAAAAAACCCTAAAATTTTGTCCTTTGACCCCGAATAACTTATTTAGCACACATCGATGAGGACCTTTGAGGTTTTCTATCTGAAGGCAAACCTGAGCTGTATGTAAAAATGTGGATCTGAAAATTATTTATATTTAACCACTATTTTTATGTTTATATCAAGCCCCGGCAGCTAGTGGGACAATTGTCCGAAAATCTGAAAATCTAATTCTCACAGGTTATTACCTGGCCACTCAAATAATGAAATTGTTGCTGGGCTTCTAAGCCTGCTGTTATCACCTTGGCCAATCAATGCATGCCATTTTTTTGTTTTGCTCAGTCGCTCACTTGGAAGCATTGACCGGACTATAACTTTGGTTTTTTTGTGGCTGCGACATTTTGAGGCTCTCAAAGTGTAAGAAGAGACAAAAATTGTGTTTTCCTTGTTTTTTATATGACCCAGCCTCAATGACCCAACTTCAATATATCAAAACGCCGTCAGCGAGGAGATATATTGGTATAGTCCCCGCAATGACCAGGACAGCATCTGCGGAGACCGTGTGGTATGCTGAGGCGATTCCCCGGATCCCCTCTGCGTTGGACCGCGCTGATATCGGCCCGGTACTTCCTAAGTTGCATTGCATCTGCCCAGACTTTTGCACCGTACAAAAGTATAGAATCTGAGACGGACCCCAGCAGTTTATTTGTGCATGGCTTTGGTCCACCTGTGTTTGCCATTAGGCAACTCAGACTTACGATGGTCTTCACAGCCTTCTCGCAGGAGCTTCTTAAATGCTCCGAGAAGGTCAGCCTGCTGTTCAACTTCACGCATAGATATTTCGTAGAGCGGCGCGTTTCTATCTGTTGATCGCCAACCATCATGTTAATGATTGTGGGAATCCCTATTTGCGTTAGAATCACGACCTAGGTATTGACTGGAAGTTCGCGTAAGAAAGAAGGCGGGTGGACGATACAATTGGCGAGCTTTACCCAGCCAGTGCCATTCGCAAGATGATCTGTGAAGAGGCTAAATGTGATATAGTCAGGCGATACACGAGGGACGTCCTCCTTGCGGAACAGGAAGACGCTTGTCTAGCCAGTTAGCGCGAGAATAGCCACAGAGCTCACGTAACGCGCTTCCTTACCTGAAGTAATGCTAAGCGCGGTTCCAGGTAAGGAGGAATGCACAGGCCGTGGGAGGTTAGGTTTTAGTGAGGTATACTTCAAGAAAAGAAGGGAGTCCCACACTCGGCGAGTCCTACTGCTATAGCATAGCCCTGATAAAAAAAATAGCATAAAGCTTAACACGCATTAGAAGATTATTCTTTAAACTATCGAAACTAAAGACGAGATGAGTTAATTTAGCCATGTCCGTCTGTGCGTCTGTCTGTCTGTCTGTTTGAACGCAAAAAACTGAGGGACTATAGTTTTTGAGATATTTGGCTGAAATTTTGTATGCGGCCACCATTTTCTAATACAGGAATCATTTGTCGGAACCAGCAAGATCGTACCGATATTACATATAGCTCCCATACAATCGATTGTTCCGATAAACGGATTTTGGGCTGTAACTCCTGTAATTAAAGAGATAGGAACGTCAAATTTTGTAAGAATTGCTTTTTTTATATAAGAAATATCGATGTTGAAAATGATCGAGATGGGATAAATATTTCATATAGCCCCCATACAATCGATTGTTCCGATAAACGGATTTTGGGCTGTAACTCCTGTAATTAAAGAGGTAGGAACGTCAAATTTTGTGAGAGTTGCTATTTTTATATATGAAATTGCGATGTTGAAAATCATTGAGATGGGATAAATATTTCACATAGCCCCCATACAATCGATTGTTCCGATAAACAGATTTTGGTAGATAACTCTTGTAATTATATAGGTAGGAACGTGAAATTTCGTAACTATTGCTCTTTTAGAATGTAAAATGTCGGTGTTAAAAATCAATGAGATTGGACCAATATAACACATCGCACCCATATAATCGATAGTTCCGATAATTTCGGTATGAGCTAAAGTTAAATTGACACAGGCTGTACTGGAGATTGAACAGTCAAAATCGTGACGCTTATTCATGAAAGGTATATAGCCTTCGGCACAGCCGAATACAGCTTTCCTTACTTGTTTTTCTTTATTTTATTTTTTTTTGTATAAACAGCAGAAAACATGAAATAAACTAGTTTTACAGATGCAATTTAGTCATATTGGTCGATTTAAAATTTTTTAACTTTTTATGTGCAATTAATGTCTGCGTCTGCTAAATATTTAAAACTATTTTTTATTTATAAAACAGCATAGCAAAATTAAATTTCATACTGCCAGTGGAATAGAAATACCGGCTTTCTAAAAAAACTTAATGTGCATACTTCTTAATATTAAAAAAAATATTGATTAACCAAAATAATTTTTTATTAATTCTCTAATCGTCCGGTTCCTCAGACATGGTTCTCCTAATTATTTCAAACATAATAGAGTCTAAGTTTTGCTAATCTCGTCACTTCCTCAATTAATCACTATAAACCAGTTATAATGGGGAAACAAATTAGCAGGATTTAAGTATTTATAAAAGAACTAACCAGCAGTGCGAATTTTTTTTTGCGTCTTACAGAATTTAAATAAATAATTGTTCATCCATCATTATACAATATTTTACGAAAAAATACATGTTGTTTACCAAGCAATTAATTGTATAGGATTCATGGTGGAAATTTCACCGGAACTCAATAATAAATATTTTGGCTAGCTCGCAAAAGTTTCATTGCTAAAAAAATAGTTAAACCTAATCTTGTCATAGGGCCCTTTCTCCAATTGCTGATAGAAATAAAATAATTATGGCCATATCATCATTCATTGACGCTTAACCGCCTAGGCGATTTTGGCCATTTCGTATCAAAGCACGCCAGTCACTCCTTTTTAGCGATAGCTGACGCCAATTGGAAACCCCAAGGGAGTTCAAGTCATCCTCCACCTGTTGTTTCCATCTCAGTCGAGGCCTCCCCCTTCCTCTGCTGCCGAATTCGGGTGTCGATAGAAAAATCTTCTGTGCTGTAGCTTCTTTGTTCATTCGCATAACATGACTCAGCCAGCAGAGCCTTTGGGCTTTAATTCGCTGAACTATGAACAGGTCTGCGTAAAGCTCGTACAGATCATCGTTAAATTTCCTTCGATGCTCGCCGTTGGCATCACGGGATGGACCATAAATCTTCTGGAGAACATTTCTCTCAAATACTCTAAGGACCATCTCATTTTCTCTTGACACTGTCCATGATTCCGAGCCGTACATCAGAACTGGTATGTTGAGAGACTTATAGAGCGTGTTTGTCGAGAAAGGAATTTACTTCTCAATTGCCTACTTAGTCCAAAGCAACAGTGATTCACCGTTGGATTTCTAGGCTGATATTATTTTCGGTGTTAATGGTGGTTCCCAAATAGACGAAGTCCCTCGCCGCTTCAAATTTGTAGCTATCAACGGCGACTTGGCTGCCAAGGCGCAGGTGCGCCGATTCTTTCTTTGTTGTTTTGAATTTTGATAATAACCGTGAATAGGTTGATTGGAAGCGCATATGATGAGCTGTATGCAGACTATGGCGAGCTTTACAAATTTGCAAATATTTCTTGTCCCGAAAACAGAGGACAAACGAGGCCAACACTGCAATGGAAAGAGCGATTCGAGACCGATACTTTATGAAGAGATACTTTGTTGCAACATCATATATTCAAAACAGGATCTAGTTAAACTGTCGATGAACTCTACAGGAAATGTTGTTGTTGTTGTTGTTGTTGTTGTTGGTGTTAACAGCAAAAAACACTCCCCGAAGGTTTTGGGGAGTGATGGTGAAATTGACCGTCCTTGGCCGGATATGTACCCGGTACGCTGCGGTACTGCCCGACTACTTTGGTAGCGATTTGGTATGTAAAAGTAGGTCGCCTCCCAGTTGGTGCACCCTGGATAACGCTAAATGACCTGCATAGCCTACACGGCTAGTTTCTTGTATTGCCGGTTCTACGAGAACGGTACCAGTACTTGTGCTGTACCCATCGTGCCGAAACGACCCGGGCCGTTTTCTTATATCGACCCGGCCAAGAGCAATACACTCGGGGTGACCCTGTCTGACATTTAGGCAGGGCTACACCTCGCTACAACAACAACAACCAGTGAAATCTTCTATGTCATGGCATTCCTCCATCCATGAGGAAGGAGAAGATGAGTAATGGGAGGTGAGAGGCATCATATCCGTAAATCAGCCATCGAGTTAGCGCGTCATTACCTATGTGCATATTAGTCGTCTCTTACGACCGATATGCCTACCTCGAGCATATTCTAAACCGCTAACCCGCAAGGGGTTATAGATCAAGGTATAGGATATAGATCAAGGGAGAATACCTGCAAACAAGATGAGAAGGACGATTGCGATGCGAAAAATCTCTCAAAAATTTCCAAAAAAAAACATTTCTGCGCATTTGATGATAACTCTTTTCAAGAATGTCAATAATTTAACGATCAATATCGTTAATTTGAGGTAAAAAACAGATGAAACATTTGCTTCTAATTCAATTTATTTCTTTATTACACACAGAGAAAATTGAGCTGGTGATGGATAAGAATTGATTTGGTCATATCAATCAAAATATCTGTTGACTCAACTAATATATGAGTTGATTCAACCAAAATCGCGGTCAATTCTTATCCGTTCCCAGCTCATATTTCTCTGTGTAGCACTTAGTGGAAAATTTATTACTGCTTTATTACTGCCATTTTCGTCTGTACTTAGCCACTATGCACAGAGACATTTGAATTATTTTCACTGACATGATCATACAACAATTTTTTTGAGTCTTTTTTGAACTTGTTTGAGACGGCTATATTTCTACCGAGAAAAGTGTTTTCCAAACAATTTAGATTGGGGCTCATATAATTTTTAAAAAATTTTGCAACTAGTTAGCTGAATAACGGAGTTCTTCCATAATCCTTCGTTATACACTTCATAAGACAAAAGACTTAGGACACGAACTCACCTTAATAAACTGATTTTTTTTGTTAGTTAAAAAACAAAATATTTCTAATACAAATATTTGTTTAAAACAATTTTTAGTTCAGTATTTAAAACGATTTGTATGTATTTGAGAATTTTTGATTTTTTTCAGAATTTTATTACAATAAATTAAATGTTCACCAACATTATTTGAAAACGAAATTGATAAAGAACTTTATTTACACCATTTGTATTTTTATGTTGTATTTTCAGAAGTAGTATACATTGACTTTATGCCTCAGCTTCGTTTTAATGGCGTAAGCACTTTTACTTTTTATGAAGCCAAAGCCACTTTCCTAATTATTTAATAATTTATTTTATTTATTTCGCACAAATTTTTCAACAAAAAAGCACATTATACAAATTTACATGATCCATAACATACATCGTATTAATTTCACAAATTAGCACATTCATTTATATGTATAAACATTTCTCTTTCAACGCAACAATTTGAAATTTCGCAATTCAGCAAATGTTTACGCGCGCAACAACTCGTCACATTCACAATCAGAATCTGAATGTGTACTAAAAATTCTTAATACGATTATTTTATATCAAATGCTACAAACAAATAATAAAACATTCTGCTTGCGGTAACTTATGTGCGTACTAATCACAGCCGAATGGGTGGAATAGGTAGAAAAGGTTTACGACGACGTAAAAATACAAAACATTCGTAGAATGCGGAGAAGTTCCAGCAGCTGAAGCTTAACTCGAAACAAACTGATAGGCAAGTAAAAATAGAAACAGAATCGCACAACCCACTGCTGCTAAGAACTGATAGGCAATAATTTTGCACAGATAGAAAGAAAAAAAACTCTATTTCTAGCTTTGAATTCCACTCAATTAGCATTTTATGCGGAGAGCGGTTCGACATTTAAAAGATTATCACAACATGGAAGCATGTTATGACTACCGGCAATCGTCGACCGGCTCGCCGAACATGCGACCAATTAAGATGCCATCCATCACAGCAAAGGGGTGGGTGTAACCGCAGAGAAGTTAGGTACAAGCGCGCCAAAAGTATCTTTACCGCCCTGCATTGTATAGGCACTCATAGCAAACGTGAGGTGTTTGTAAATAGACGTCTGTGAGGCAGCTCATCACATTATCGTCTGTGTGGATAAAATCAGTTACTGATGCCGTTGGCGTACACACACCAATAGCGGCGAATCGGCAAGCAAATACATCACTGCATCAGAACTCGACCAAAGGTTGATACATCAGGTGTCGTTATGCTCTTTACAACTTTAGGGTGGTTGTAAAAGAAATTAAATATAAAAAAAAAAATTAATTTAAAAGTATTAAATTAAAAAAAAATATAACAAAATAGAATAAAATGTTGTCAATAAAATAACATACATTTAGTTAAGGTTAAAAAATTTAAAAAAAAATTAATTAAAAAAAATTGAAAAAAATCAATGAAAAAAAATAAAATTAAATTAAATTAAGTAAAATAAAATAAAATAAGACAATAAAAAAAGGTAACATAAAACAAAATAAAATAAAATAAAATAAAATAAAATAAAATAAAATAAAATAAAATAAAATAAAATAAAATAAAATAAAATAAAATAAAATAAAATAAAATAAAATAAAATAAAATAAAATAAAATAAAATAAAATAAAATAAAATAAAATAAAATAAAATAAAATAAAATAAAATAAAATAAAATAAAATAAAATATAATAAAATAAAATAAAATAAAATAAAATAAAATAAAATAAAATAAAATAAAATAAAATAAAATAAAATAAAATAAAATAAAATAAAATAAAATAAAACAAAATAAAATAAAATAAAAAAAATAAAATAAAAAAAAATAAAATAAAATAAAATAGAATAAAATAAAATAAAATAAAATAAAATAAAATAAAATAAAATAAAATAAAAAATAAAATAAAATAAAATAAAATAAAATAAAATAAAATAAAATAAATAAAATAAAATAAAATAATATAAAATAAAATAAAATAAAATAAAATAAAATAAAATAAAATAAAATAAAATAAAATAAAATAAAAGAATAAAATAAAATAAAATAAAAATAAAATAAAAGAATAAAATAAAATAAAATAAAATAAAATAAAATAAAATAAAATAAAATAAAATAAAATAAAATAAAATAAAATAAAATAAAATAAAATAAAATAAAATAAAGTAAAATAAAATAAAATAAAATAAAATAAAATAAAACAAAATAAAATAAAATAAAGTAAAATAAAATAAAATAAAATAAAAAAAAAAAATAAAATAAAATAAAATAAAAAAATTAAATAAAATAAATAAAATAAAATAAAATAAGACAATACAATAAAATAAAATAAAATAAAATAAATTCAAATAAAATAAAATTAAAAAAAATAAATAAAATAAAATAAAATAAAATTTAAATAAAATTAAATAAAATAAAATAAAATAAAATAAAGTAAAATAAAATAAAATAAAATAAAATAAAATAAAATAAAACAAAATAAAATAAAATAAAGTAAAATAAAATAAAATAAAATAAAATAAAAAAATAAAATAAAATAAAATAAAATAAAATAAAATAAAATAAAATAAAATAAAATAAAATAAAATAAAATAAAATAAAATAAAATAAAATAAAATAAAATAAAGTAAAATAAAATAAAATAAAATAAAATAAAGTAAAATAAAATAAAATAAAATAAAATAAAATAAAATAAAATAAAATAAAATAAAATAAAATAAAATAAAATAAAATAAAATAAAGTAAAATAAAATAAAATAAAATAAAATAAAATAAAGTAAAATAAAATAAAATAAAATAAAATAAAATAAAATAAAATAAAATAAAATAAAATAAAATAAAATAAAATAAAATAAAATAAAATAAAATAAAATAAAATAAAATAAAATAAAATAAAATAAAATAAAATAAAATAAAATAAAATAAAATAAAATAAAATAAAATAAAATAAAATAAAATAAAATAAAATAAAATAAAATAAAATAAAATAAAATAAAGTAAAATAAAATAAAATAAAATAAAATAAAATAAAATAAAATAAAATAAAATAAAATAAAATAAAATAAAATAAAATAAAATAAAATAAAATAAAATAAAATAAAATAAAATAAAATAAAATAAAATAAAATAAAATAAAATAAAATAAAATAAAATAAAATAAAATAAAATAAAATAAAATAAAATAAAATAAAATAAAATAAAATAAAATAAAATAAAATAAAATAAAGTAAAATAAAATAAAATAAATAAAATAAAATAAAATAAAGTAAAATGAAATAAAACAAAATAAAATAAAAATAATAAGACAAGTAAAAAAATAAAATTAAATTAACTTAAATTAAATAAAACAAAATATGAAATAAAACAAAAATAAATAAAGATATAAGATAAAACGAAGGCAGAAAGAAACTCCAAATAGTATTATTATGCCTTGTTTTTGTTTTAATTACTTCAATCACAAATTCACAATTTTGAACGGTTTGGCCACGAGGGAAAAGAAATTCATGTCATCCTATTTGATCAATTCCAAATTCCAATCTATTCTAGGCACATTTAAAACTACAGATTTATTTTCTATTAAGCACACCTTGTACCAATAAATTATTTTTGGGACCACCCTAATGATTCAGTCACATTCTCCAATCCAAAAGCCATTTCTGTAGAAATGTGAGCAGCACGTAGCGCTTCTGGAATTTTAAAAAATTAAATATCTTCAATACTAATTTTTCTTACTAATTTTGTCTTCATTATTCGATCATTTCATTCTATATGGAAATATATTTTATATCCTTATTTGATTCTCTCTTTGTAGTACATGTTAGGCTTTCATTTCTATAAATGGCGCGCAAGCGGAATTTTAGCGTGTTCTGTTTCACTTAAATTTACATATGCTTAAGTGTATTAGGGTGCGCCTTAGCTCAAACATACCTTCGTCATCATCATTATGGTAATCCGCATGTTTCACCCTCTCCTTCTCTTTCACCGTATTATAGTTGTCCTTTTCGTTCCCTTTTACCTAATACATGCTCTTCTTCATCTTTCTTGTGTCTTGTAAGGCCCATATCAATTCAACCCTAACATATTACTACTTACAATTTAAAAATTACCTGTCTGCCGTGAGTAAAGGTGAAACAGTGCAAAATCAATATGTAGGTACATATGTATGCAAATGTACTTACTCGTGTAGTATTTTCAGACTTAACGGCGACGCACTCACTCACCTTACACACATACATTCATAGCGTTCCCAATAAACACTGAGCACCAAAAACTCGAACGTTTGAGAAACCATCTATTCTCAACTTTTTCTCAAATTTTGTTTATACATATAACAGGATTATTTGTTGAACTTAATTAATAAATAAAATTCAACTGCATAAATCAAAACTCACTCTTAATTAAAATAGGTATTTGTTTTACATGATTGGCCACTCTGAATAAGTATTGAAATGAGAGCACGCGAATGCTATTCCGATCCACTCCGCTCAGTTTGAGAAAAGTTTGAAAATTCTACATTCCTCATTTTGAAAAAAAAAAAAATAAGGAAAACTCCATATTAAAAATGTGTCCTTTATAGCCTGCTCATGCTGAGCCAGCATTTTGCATTTTAGCATTAAGCCCAAAACGCAGGATTTACTTTTTCAATTTTCATACAAGTTCTGAAACCAAAAGCAACTAAATGCTACAATATTTTGCATTAACATTATTTATCCACATATATACCCTGTATTCTGCTACGAAATAATCGTTTCGAAGTTTCATCACTAGTGACTTTTTCTTGACATGTTCCATTCTCTGCCATTCTTAAACAATTGAAAAATCTATTTTTTTGAAAAACTAGCAAATTCGAGCGCGTGTGTTCAAATAAAATTTAAAAAAATGAAACTACAATTAAAGTGATGCTTGTGAAACAATATAAACAGACCAAATGTATAAAAAAGTTCGACTTTTTGTAAACATGCTCATAACCTGCAACCGTCAGCTAAATGCATTAGAAATGCGGCAGCATGAACGCATCTTCGAAATGTATGTCCGAAAATGGTAAACGCAGCATTTAAAACTGATGCAGTGTTCAGCATTAATTTGAAAAAGAACGTTTGAGATTTAAGACCATCATTGATTCTGAAATGCATCTCAAGTTGAGATTTTCTAAAAATGTTTGTTGGGTTAAAACAATTAAATCACTTAAAACACCGTTTATGGACTTTCGATGTTATTGTGCATTGCCTGGGGCAAGTTGTTAACATATTTTACTATCGTATCGAATAAGTCTTAATTTACTGACGTAATTTAACTGCCGGACAAGAGATGCTTCCATCAACATGTTAAAATACAAACATATGTACGAACATATGTTTGTACTCAAGATTTTATGCGAAATTAATAGACGCAGGCACGCGTCATTCTTCGATACATTATTTCCTTACACACACTTTATGTGTTTATAAATATGGCCAATTGATGCCAATTTATAACACTTTTTGACACACAGACAAATATGTATTGCTTCTAATGTCTAATATGGCAACAAAAAAACACGGCGTATGAGTAACATTTATTTAAAAAATTATCGACTTATAAAAAGCTTTTTGATTTCCGGTCAAATTAGACATTTGAAATAACAACAATTTCGACAGAGCCAAACTTTTGTAGAGAAAGGAAACTTCAAAAGTCCGCATCAATAGCATGTGTGGTAAAAAAGTTATTTGGGGTCAAAAGTGAACATTTACGGTCACTTGCATAAAAGCCGATTAAGCCTAATCGGTGATTAACTTGACAGCTAACCCTACAAAATACGTCAATTAAACTCCGGTTAGTCGCCAAGAAATGCCTCAAGAAAAAAACGAGCATATATTTCTTGTGCCTGGTCAAGAAATTTTGACGTTTACCAAATTTTCCATTTTTTTGCAAATTACTCAAATAAAAATCTATAAAACATATGTAGCGCAATATGTACTCACCTCTGCCGTGAATCTGCACGTTTACCTCAAGAAATATATACGAGCTGATTTATTTCTTGAGGTAAACCGGCGTTGCCAACTATCGAAAAGTGCTGTATTTTTTCTTATGAACTGAGTATTGGCTCAAGAAAATTTGACGTGTGAAAACGTTTCTTGACCATTTCTTGAGCGTTTTTTTATATGGAGTTTGACATTTCTTGGCAGGTGAGTAGCCCGCTTGACACGGCAGACATTGTATCTTCATCCCGATCGCTATCGCTATCTACATATGGGGGTTCGATTTGAATGGAAGTTGGTGAAAGTGATCTGCTTTTTTCTCAAGAAAGTTCATTGAGCTTATGCGTTTCCTTGTGGTACCACACTTTAAAATCCGACAAAAAATGCCGAAGATATGAAGAAAAATGCATTTGGGCGACTTCTAGGATTGCCAGAAAAAAATACAACTTTTTTTAAATGTTTTTCAAAACCACTTCATATGAGGGGAGGTACGGCCCACTTTTTTTTTTGTGATACGCTGTAATGTACACTCTATATTCTGCTACGAAATAATCGTTTCGAACTTGAAAAAGCTCCATCACTAGTGACATTTTTCCATTCTCTGCCATTCGTAAACAATTGAAAAATTTATTTTGTTGAAAAACTAGCAAATTCGCGCGCGTGTGTTCAAATAAAATTAAAAAAAGTGAGACTACATTTAAAGTGATGCTTTCAAAACATACCAAATGTATAAAAAAAAGTTCGACTTTTTGTAAACATGCTCATAACCTAAACTAATTGCAACCGTGAGCTAAATGCATTATAAATGCGGCAGCATGAACGTATCTTCGAAATGTGTGTCCGAAAATGGTAAACGCAGCATTTAAGACCTAGCATGAACACTACATAAGAAAGAACATGGAAGCCGTTTTCTAAAGTGTTTTTCGTTCTTTTCGAATATAAATTTAAAAAAAAATTTTTTTTTGAAAAACTTTAGTAAAAATTTAATTAAAAAATTTTATAAATTCTTTTCAAATTTGCACATTTTAAATATATATTTTTTTTTAATTTTAATATAAAGCTTGGTCTTTACCTTTAATTTTATACCTTTTTTTAATGGACCTCGAAAATTTTCTAATGTTCTTTCAAAAGACTATTTATTTTTTGTTGTTTTTCTCTAGGCTTTGATAAAGTTAGTTCGTATCAAAATTATGATTTAGCTAAGTCATTTCCATTTTCCGGCAAAATGATTTTTATGAAGAAAAATGTTTATTTTACCATCTCACAGTGAGATGTGTGCGAGCGCAAAGTGACACAAACCGCGTGCAAGAGAGTGTTGAAATTTGGCAATTACCACGCCAAACTTTGATTTTTTACATTTTTTGGAGAATTGAACTCATTTGGCAGATGTCAGTGAACGACAAAGAATTGATTTGGAGTTCTTTGCCCTTGCGTACGCACGTTCACACGGAACTGTATGAGGGTCTTAAGTGTTGTTGTAACAATGCATTGCCCTGTCTAGAGTGTATGATCATTCCGAAGATCTTCATCAAGCTCTTCTAAGGGGAGTCCAAGGAAACGTGCAGTTTCAACAGGGTTTGTCCAGAGGGACAGAGGGGTTAGAAGAGTAGGTTCAGATGAACAATTGAAGAGATGTAGAGTATCATGGGGGGTCCTACCACATGCAGGGCATGTATTTAAGATTGTATCATTAAGTCTGGATAAGTAGGAGTATAACCTTACACTATATCCTGACCTAAGCTGTGCCAAGGCCACTCTTGTCTCCCTTGGTAAGGTGCGTTCTTCTTCAGCAATATCCGGTGGAGGACTGTTCAGAACGGGATTCACAGGTAGAGATCCGACAAAAGTGTCTACCGACTCGGTGTGGATGTCGGTTAGAGCCCGCTTATGATTCTGCAGATCAAACGGCAAGGTAATATGATGCCGGATCTCATCATAGTGCTTACGGAGGTGTCTCCTTATGTCTCTCGGGGGCGGATCTATGTCCAAAAGATGACGGTTTGGATGTGATGGCTTGTGGCAGTTCAGAAGGAATTGCCTGCTCAGCATTTCCGCATGCTCTTTTACATTGAGCAGTTTTGCCTCCTGATGGAGGTGAGACTCGGAAGACATGAGGAGACATCCCGTAGCAGTTCTGATGGCAGTATTTTGGCAGACTTGTAACTTCGTCCAGTTGGTGTTATGTACATTAGGCGACCATATGGGCGCAGCATAGTCAAAGACTGGTCGGTCAATGGCCTTATATGTAGTCAGCAACGTTTCTTTGTCTTTTCCCCAAGTTCTGCCGGCAAGTGACTTGAGGATCTTGTTGCGACCACGTACCTTTGAGACCATTGCAGACACATGACCAGCAAATGAGAAAGTATTATCCAGTGTCATCCCTAATAACTTTGGGTGGCTGACAGTTGGTAGCTTAGTGCCATCAACGAAAATGTCTAATTCATTTCTCACCCTGTAGGTCGATTCCCTAATGGGTCAGTTACATAAAACTTTATTTTGGCTTTACCTCAAACTTTGACTTTGACAGAAAAGTTCAGTATACGTATTTAAACGAAGCATGGCAAATTGGAGACCTCAAAGTTGAAGCGAGGTTGAAATTTGGCAAACTCTCAAATTTTGCTTGCTTTGCTTGCTTTGACAATCAGATGTTGATGACTTTGCTTCAATTAAAGAATAAAATGTTGGAGAAAATAATAATTAATTAATTTTTTCTCTATTAAATTAATAAATTAACTAAAACACTCTGAATGCAAGGAAATAAATAACGAAAACAAATGCATAAAAGAGAAGCGTCAAGGCGTTCATTGTAGCATACCTCTGAAGTTCGACGCAAAGTTTTGAGGTAGCAAATGTCAGGCGAGGTTAACAAAGCTTTATGTATTCGACCCTTAACTCTTTTATCGCCAAGTGTTAGCGTTAATTCTGTTTAACGCCATTTTTATCGCTTTTCCCTATTCTCTAAGTATTAACTACACTAAAAGTCGTTAAACTCGATCAGCTGTTTTCGCTAACACTTTTATTGTAGCTAGTTATCGCGAATTAATTTGATGGTGTTTAAAAGTGTTTAATAGAAAATAATGAATTATAATTGAAATAAAAATGTCTTTTAAGTTTGTGGCGCTTTATTTGGTGCGAAATATTGAAAATATGGAAGTGCGTTAAAGGCAAGTTAGAGAATCGCAGTTTCGTTAAGAACAAACACCAAATCCTGGCGAGTGGTTAAAAGTTAGGGAATCGGGCTACAGGTTTTAGGGCCGCTTGCATAAAAGCTGATAACGACTAACCGGAGTTTAATTGACGTATTTTGTATGGTTAGCTGTCAAGTTAATCACCGATTAGGCCTTATCGGCTTTTATGCAAGTGGCCCTTAATTTCCTTTTTGTCTCAGTTCTTTTCATCTTCCCATCTCTTTCTACCATTCGGTGTAAAGCGGGCTACTCACCTGCCAAGAAATGTCAAACGCCATATAAAAAAACGCTCAAGAAATGGTCAAGAACTGTTTTCACACGTCAAATTTTCTTGAGCCAATACTCAGCTCATAAGAAAAAATACTACAATTTTCGATGGTTGGCAACGCCGGGTTACCTCAAGAAATAAATATGCTCGTATATATTTCTTGAGGTAAACGTGCAGATTAACGGCAAAGATGAGTATATACTTCGCTGCACATGTTTTATACATTTTTATAATAGTAATCTGCAATAAAATGGAAAATGCCGTAAACGTCAAATTTTCTTGACCAGGCACAAGAAATATATGCTCGTTTTTTTCTTGAGGCATTTTTTGGCAGGTGGGTAGCCCGCTTAAGATGCCTGATTACTCGATCCCTCGATTAATCGACATATAAATGTCATCTCCATTCGTGCATTATCGGCTGTCAAAACTATTTGTTGTTGCATTTCTCTATTGTTTTTCTACCGGCATTTCTGTGCAGTTGGTGAATTGCTATTAATTTAATGAATGTTTCGTTTTTGATTGTGGTAAAAAAATATGAAAATTCGTCAGATAAAAATAGTTATCCAACGGCATCTGCAGCAGTATCATTTGTTTAAATTTTGAAGAAGAAAAGTGGAGTGAGTGAATCAGACAAGGTGTGAGGGAGTATAGATTTTTTATAGACCAGGCAATTTGTTAAAAGGTATTTATTACGTAGTTTTTTTAATTTTCTGTCCAAAATTTAATGCAAATTATCTCCAAATAGATACAAAGAACATTTCAAGGACAAAGGTTGCAATACACGGTGTACAAAAATAAAATGACTTCTGTGATCAAGTATATGTCGCTATTGACCACCTTTTCGGTGTTTGCAGCATTAATTTCGATTGTTTGGCAAGCATTCCTATCTTTGAAACAATTAAACAAAGTAACTACCATACTCACTGGCCTTTTGGCTATAGAAAGCAGTTTCAAGAAGCCACTCCAACCGCACAAAGTCGCTGTAGGCTATGGCGCTTGTACAGACTTGTTGGTGCAGGCAACCGAATTTCTCAATTACACTGATGAGGTGATAAATAGCATTGGACCCGAATTTACAGTTGATGAAGTAAATGATATGACCGAATTATTGCAAACATTTGCGTATTATTTTCAAAATGGTGCAGCAGCTGAGTAAGTAAAACTGATTTCATGATTATGGTTCGCTATTATTCATTGCATTATTTTCTTGCTGTTACTATAGACGTATCATGCCCAATAAAACACTTTTCGGAGAGCTTATTAAAATAGCAAAGACGCGGCATCGTGACAGTATACAATGGTTCCTCGGTGGCAATGCGCCACTTATGAGCGTACGTTTTCATATGGAAGGTGCCAAGGTGTTGCTTGGAGCGCGCATGTCACCCAAGTGAGTGGTTTGTTATTACATATTTTCACTTAAGCATTTTAACAAGTTCGACTAATCGGTAAATTAATGTTTCTTTCCAGATTACGTCGCCTAGTCCCTGCAGAGATTCAAATTGCTGGCAATCAAATTACCGAAGATGACATACATTTAATATTGGAATATAAAGCAGGCGATACATGGGGTCCAATAAAAACACCACGAGCCAATCGTTATATTCTACATAATGATCAAAATAATCCACATATGAACTCAGTTGAACATTTTGGTACAGCATTAGAAAAATTTCGGCCACGTTTGCTGGTTATTAGCGGTCTACAAATGATGGATAGCTATAAATTTCAACCAGGCATACGCGATTCAAGACTAAAAAAAGTGCAAGAGCAGATCAGCTCACAGGCGTTTACTACGTTACAACATTTTGAAATGGCAAGCTATGTCGAAATTAAATTATTGTACTTGCTGCGTCAACACGTAATACCATATGTAGATTCGATGGGTATGAATGAACAGGAATTGGAAAATTTAAGTCAAACATTAACATATGGACGCACAGCATTTGCTACAGATTGGAATCCACGCGTTGCTACAACATTGGATCAAATGCGTGCGGTATTCAAAATGTTGGCTAAAGACTATTATAAGAATACGACAAAATTGAAACGCAGACGTCTTTTGTCACGCATACATGTGCATACATTGGCTTATCAGGCACTCTTGACTGTGCGTGATTCAAAGTGGAAACGCACACAATTAGCAGCAGCTAAAGCGGCGCTTACAGCACACCGACATGTTTGTCAAACAGATATGGTGAGTTATAAAATGAGCAATTAATATAGTTAGCAAAGTCAATAAGCTACCCGTTCGTTAATTTTTTCCTTTATAGATTAATCCCGAAGCTGCCTCACTAATTCTGGATGAAAGTTTCGCTACTAGCGCAGATCAAAAAAATACCGCAAGTCGCATACAATTAAATCCGCAACAACCTGTACCCTGTTGGAATGAGACTATTACTGTGGATGATCAAAAAACGTTGGCCATAGAAATTTGTGTTGCACCAGTATTAGTATGCCGTATTGCTAAGAAAACAGCCGGCGCTGGCGATAATATCTCTGCAGCAGCATTATCACAGCAGCTTTAAATTTTTACAAATATAACGCGCTCTCTTCAAATAGCTGCCGCAATCCAGAGTGCCCTTACAAAATATGTGGATCCTGTGACCTGTAGTATTGAAAGCGTAAAGCATTCCATTGCATACATTCCTTAACTGACAACCTAAACACCAGCTTATTATTAATTGTTCCTTTAGTTTAGTAGAGTTCATTATGAATTCAAAAAGATCAATTTTACCTAATCGAATATTTTATTAGCAATTTGCTGTAATTCTTGTGTTCACTGACAAGCCTATATTATTGTTTAGATATGTAATTTTGTATTTGGCTATATACATATGTTCTTTAGTTCTATTTGTGTTTGAAATTTTTTTAAAATTTAATTGCTTTTCAGTTTTAGCAAATTTTAGACTAAATTATATAAAAAGACGTCGGCAAAAAGGCAAACAAAAATTACTTGTATGGATGATAAATAGCCGAAATCGCAATCTCATGCTATAATTAGTTAATTTAATGAATATCCTAATGAACTAAACGTTGCAACTTAAATGCTCAATTATATATAGACACTTTCCTGACATTCCCGTGTACTTTTTTAATTTAAAATAAATATAAGCATTTGTAAATTAATTTCTACATATATAAACTTTTATTTCTTCTACATTTCCTTCACAACACTTGCCTTATATGGGCAACTCTTAATAGCTAAGAAAAGATGAACTACATAAAATATATATAGACATATGTATAACTCTACAATCAATTTAAATTAGCACACTAAAGACCAGGCATAACATATGCAATATTGTCCAGAGTCGCTGCTAGATTCTCGCTCAACTGAGGTTTCCGTTCTAAGCCCGGTATGCGTGTTGTAAGGCATAGCAGAGGACCCAGGGAACAAAGCAAACTGTCTAGCAGCACAGATAGACTGCCAGATACTGCAATTTGTCCTTCATGTTCCTTCAAACGCTCACCAATGATAGTCAAACTTTCGCCAAGTAATTTCAGATGAGCTGCCGTATCTATGGGTTCAATATGTGGCTGCAGCGACTTTTTGTTGTGTGAATTTGTTGTATGTGAGGTTGAGGCATGAGTTAAATTATTTGTTGTGTTCTTGCTACTGCTATTAGTTAGAGCATGGGCTGAAAGATTATTGCCACCTACACGATTGTGACTGTTGTATCGTTTTCGTTTTGAAATTACGCCTGTCGTTGGTGATTCACACGCTGCTCCTGTGAGTGAAATAGAATTGCCACGCGGTTTTGCTTTCATTGATGTATTTATCGTTTGTGGTGATTGTTGTTCTTCGGCTAATTTTTTGGTGCGACTTGTAGTGGGTTTGAAGTATGATTGGTAAGGATTTGCAGGTGCCGGCGTTGCACGCTCACGCGTCTTTGCCTTGGTGGCTTGAATTTTAGCTTTGCGGCGCCATGAATCTTTCTCTTTATTGGAGACGTTCGCCCAGAGTTCGCCAAGACGCTTGGCCGAATTTGAGAAATCTTCAAAAGAAATTAGATTATTATTATTATTATTAAACGGATAAATGGAATTAAAAATGTTACCTAAATCTTGTCCCTTGCTTAATTTTCCCGATTTACGCATTTCCCGCGCCCACATGCTATACGCTGTGTAACGTGTCTTGCCCTTATCCTTGCGTTCCACCTTTCCCGTCACAATTCGCCCATCTTTAAGCACCCTGCGTTTGTTCGCTTTTTCTGTCATATATAAGCTTTGGCGCACTTTTGATTCGGGATTGCCATTGTTATCTGTGCCTTCACCATCAACAATACCCGCCACTAACTCTTTAATATCTTCATCAGAATCACCTGGTGGAGTATTGAGATCACCGGAATGTTCACCATCTGTTTCATTATCCGTCATATCGTCGTGCATTTCATTATCGTCCTCAGCCAAATCACTAATATTACCACCCAGTCCACTGCCACTGTGTAGGCGTGGTTTACGTCCGGGCCGCCCGACTCCACCACCAAAAGTACCTCGTCCACGCACATTACCGTTACGCGTTGGTGGTTTTGCCGCCCTTTTCAGTTTCTTCTCCACTTCATCTGGTGACTGAAAGTCGAGTAGTTTGGATGATTTCTTGCGAACGCGTCCACTGCGAGACACTCCGGTTACTTGAAAATCTTACGAAAGAAACTCATATTACCACTTGAAAAACGATAACAAAAACTATTTTATGTCCTTACCTTTGACAACAACCGAGTTTTGAGGTGTTTCCATTGTATTGCGAGCCAAAATTTGGTTTTTAGTTTTTTTTAATTTGTTTTTGTTTTAAATTCGTTGCGTTGTATGCATGGCAAAATAATTGAATGGTAATCGCAGCCCAAAACAGAATACGAAATTACCGTTTTGGCCCGAACTTTTGTGTCAAAAGCAGTGGCAAAACAACAAACGCATAAAAACACGTGAGCAAACGATATACTTATTTTTCCTGGCTTCTTACTTGTTTTTCCACATTTTCTAAAGAGGTTATCACAAAGCACTCACTCAGGGTGATAGTTTGAGTGATAAAAAATCAACAAAGCATGAAAGAACCGTTAGCCACAGCTGTCAATACAACCAGTAGTTGTTGAGCCATGGTTGTATGAAGAAAATTTCAATCAGAAATGGTGTGTGAGAAAAGCATAAAAAAGGTAGGGTTGCATTGCTGTGTTCTTTATGAGTGCCGTCACACCTTACATCCATGCCGAACATACATGTATCGCAAATTGACGATACACGTTCAATATGGGTAAAAGTGATTTTTATGCTTTTTGGCTTAAAAAGTTTAAAAAAAATTAAACCAAAGGTCAAAAACAGTCCTATTACTATCTTTTTTATTCAAAAACATTAAAGCCTGCAATAGATTTGCAGTATCCCTGCGCAACAAAGTATTAAACACACTACCCAGCCATGAAAATTTCCGTAAACGCATTGAAAATGGAAAAATTCTAGCATAAAGGGTATAACTTTCCATGCTCCATTTAAAGTACTTTTTCCCACTAAAGTGTGCGAACGAAACGTTTGTCTGTAAAAGTACAAAAAACCTTCCTAATACCGACGCGTTCTATCATGTTTTTTGTGTTTTGTTTTCACACTTTTTCTAATATGTTTTCTGAGACGATTTTCATGATTTTTCGGATAATTTTCTGATGCACTTTTTTTTATCAGTATAGTTTGCAGCACTATTTTTTATCAGTATAGTTTGCAGACCGTTTTCGGATACAAAAAAAAGTTAAAAAACGAACCAACAGTAAACCCAGCCCTGCAGTATAGTTTCCGGATCGTTTTCGGATATGAAAAACAATGAAAAAATATACGATCGGTAAAACGGACGTTGCTCTGCTGGGTGGGTAGTTTGTACTACGACGAACACATGTATCCCTGGATGTTCCCTGCAAACTCGAGAGTACTCTATTTCCTATCCAAAGAGTACTCCAATTGAAGCATCAGAGTACTCTAAATGTAATAGTTTTTCAAATAAAAATTGTGCTCCAATTAACATTGCGATGACCTAGGACTGGACCACCTACTCCATACTGGACCACCTAGGACCATACTTCCTTATCGCTAACGCCATACCTATAACGCTAATCAGCTGCTCCAACCAAACTTATGTAAATCAATGTAAACGACTAGTAATGCCATACCATAGCGTTACCGCGTAAAGCGGGCTACTCACCTGCCAAGAAATGTCAAACTCCATATAAAAAAAAACGCTCAAGAAATGGTCAAGAACTGTTTTCACACGTCAGATTTTCTTGAGCCAATACTCAGCTAATAAGAAAAAATACTACAATTTTCGATAGTTGGCAATGCCGGTTTACCTCAAGAAATAAATATCCTAGTATGTATTTCTTGACGTAAATATGCAGATTCACGGATGAGTATATTCTTCGCTACACATGTTTTATACATTTTTATAATAATAATCTGCAATAAAATGGAAAATGCCATAAACGTCAAAATTTCTTGACCAGGCATAAGAAATATATGCTCGTTTTTTCTTCAGGCATTTCTTGCCAGGTGAGTAGCCCGATTTAATCGTGCCATAGCCAACCAATTGTTTTTTGGTGTTTTGCCTTATTTTTTTTTTTCATTTTCTTTGTTTTAATCAAATTGTCACTTGTTGTTGTTGTTGTTGTTGTAGCGAGGTGTAGCCCTGCCTAAATGTCAGACAGGGTCACCCCGGGTGTATTGCTCTTGGCCGGGTCGATATAAGAAAACGGCCCGGGTCGTTTCGGCACGATGGGTACAGCACAAGTACTGGTACCGTTCTCGTAGAACCAGCAATACAAGAAACTAGCCGTGTAGGCTATGTAGGTCATTTAGCGGGTATTACTTTCCTTTAGGGGACAACTCCTAATAAATTAGCTAAAAATATGGGAGATACCTCAAAAGACGCGTTTTGGCCTCAGGATCACGAATCCGGAAGCGCTTTTTTAATATTTTGCTTCTCTGCAGAGATATTTGCAATCAAAGTTTCAAGTTTTCATGTGGTTGTTGTAATTTTATTAGACTGTCCCTAAAAACGTGCAAAAAAAGTCCCGCCGTGGCGGTAGCCACGGTTATGTCACACGTCCGGACTTGGGATGGCGTAGCCCAGGGTTATTTTTTATAAGCGCGGCCGAAGGCCGCCAACTCAGAAAGGTGTTTCGCACATAAATACCATGGATTCCGCCCCAATTTTGGTATCGGACCCGGGTCATTTTTCGGTTTTTTGACCATAAAAAATTAAAAAAGCGCTTCCGGATTCGTGATCCTGAGGTATCTCCCATATTTTTAGCTAATTTATTAGGAGTTGTCCCCTAAAGGAAACTAATACCATTTAGCGTTACCCAGGGTGCACCAACTGGGAGGCGACCTACTTTTACACCCCTTTATGGTTACTGCATGACTAATTGTTCACATTGGAGATGGTTAGCGTTATCGTTATCGTTAAGGGTCAGTTACATAAAGCTTTACTTTGACTTTACCTCAAACTTTGACTTTGACAGAAAAGTTCAGTATAGGTATTTAAACCAAGCATGACAAATTGGAGACCTCAAAGTTGAAGCAAGGTTAAAATTTGGCAAACTCTCAAATTTTGCTTGCTTTGCTTGCTTTGACAATCAGATGCTGATGACTTCGCTTTAATTAATGAATAAAAAGTTGGAGGAAATAATAATTATTTCATTTTTTCTCTATTAAATTAATAAATTAACCAAAACACTCTGAATGCACAGAAATAAATAAAGAAAACAAATGTATAAAAGCGAAGCGTCAAGGCGTTCATTGTAGCATACCTCTGAAGTTGGACGCAAAGTTTTGAGGTAACAAATGTCAGGCGAGGTTAACAAAGCTTTATGTATTCGACCCTTTATGGCCATGGCGTGAGCGATGACGAAGTATAATTAAGCCTTAATCCTTAAACGTGTAGGGTCAATTTATCTCACCCTAGTCGCCTATTTCGCGGCAGAGTTGAATTCCATAATTGCCTGATGTAAAAGGGCACAATCAGTATGAAGCGCGATCCATCGAGGATCAATATGGATATAAAGTGTGACAGTACGCAAATAGAAATGGTGCATTGGCGCTTTAACGAAAAACGAAAAATAAGCGTC
Source organism: Campiglossa producta (assembly GCA_964058755.1). Taxonomy (NCBI): domain Eukaryota; kingdom Metazoa; phylum Arthropoda; class Insecta; order Diptera; family Tephritidae; genus Campiglossa; species Campiglossa producta. The sequence goes on along the minus strand of CAXKVI010000002.1, from coordinate 145,438,341 downwards.
TAAAGCTTTCGGCAGAATCAGTCCGTCACGTACGTGCCGGAAAAGGAAGAAACTGACAGCCGAGTAGGATGTGTGTATTTTGCATGTAAAACGCTACATTGACAAAGTATCAGTCAACGGATCCGGTATCCTTCGCCAATTTTCTACTTTGACGGAACGTCAGCTGCGTGACAAATGTCAAAATCAATTTTACCGCCAATTTGACAACGGGATTTTGAAAATTGTGACTATAACAAGTATTACTTGAATATTTTCCATGTTTTTAACCGAAATTTTGCTTTTGTTATGTTTTTTTTAATAATTTTCGTTTTGTGCCAATTACTTTGTTGACATATCTGTGTACTTCAACATGACGTACGTCAATCGCTATGTGCCATCCCTGTACGGCACGTACGTTTTGTCACGACGTACGTCACGTACGTGACGTATTGACGGACTGATTCTGCCGAAAGCTTAATTTTGCTTTTATTTGTACCAAAATATTTATATTTATGTTTTTGTGAATAAATTGTTAAAAACTTCGTTTTTTATTCTAAATAATCACTGAATGCAATAGAAGCCAGTTAAATAATTTGTGAAAATGACCACAGCAACTACGCGGCAGGAGCATCATTTACAACAACAATTACGTATTGCGCTCTCAGAAATACCGAGCCGAATGGAGGCTCTGCGCTTTGTAAGTGGAGGAGCTACAACACCTACAGCAGCACCAAATCGGCATAGTCCCAATGAGCCAACACCTGCAACAATATTCAATACACCACAACTTTTAGACAATGCCACAAATGTGGCACTTTCGCAGGATAGTATACTCATACCACTGCCATCACCCGATGAAATGATCATACGTCAAAGAGGACGCCGTCGCTTCAGCGCAGCAGAAACAGCTGCCACTCCATTGCGTCTGCCATTTCAACGTACACCAACAAAAGTGCCACTCAGTACGAGCATGATATTGCGTAGCTCACCCCGTAAACGTCTAACAATGGGTAGTACGCCACCAGCACCAGATCCACCAGTAATGCCATCCCCCACAAAAGCGAAACAACAGCTATGGCCAACTGGTGTGCCACAGTTAAAGAAAATGCGATTTGACTGTGACGAAGAAGAGGGCGACGATAAACCAATAGCACAAATAAATAAAGAAACACCATTACCAATGTTGTTGCAAGGTATGTCGCAACAACAACTAATTGCTTTAATTGTTGACGAATTGGTTGCCGGTGATATGCGTATGGAAGAGCACTTGCGCACACGTTTGCCAATGCCCGATATAAAGTGAGTAATTCTAATTAAGTAATTCGTTTAACTACTAAAGCTTTTTTTTTTATTTATAGTCCAATGGAAGAGGAATTGCTACATGCCAAACGTCAAATATTTCGTTCATTGCCTACCTCACGTCTTTGTAAGAAAACTGATAGCAGCGCTTATTCACGCGCAGCACTACATCTTGCCGAATTCAAGCGTGTTCTCATTACACATACAAAACAATTGTATGATTCTGAAAATTGGGATGCTTTATTGGATTATGTTACCAAGGCATGGCCTATAGTACGCTCAACGCCACATTGGGATAGCGCTACGCACAATGTTGTGCGGCGTCAATGCTTCAAATTGTTGGCATGTCATTGTATTGCAGCATTGAAGAATGGTGGGGCACGTTTGGGTACATTACGCTTGCATGAAATTGAGCGTAGTATACGCGAATGGACACGTGATTATGAAGATGTCCAATCATGTCAGAGTGCGCTCAACAAAGCAATTGCCAAAGGACGCGCCACACTATAGTATTTTTGTTACTAAGTATTTTTATGGTTATAGATATTAGAATGGGTATATATACATATATATATTTTTTTTTTTAACGAGAAGACTTTAAGGCGCGCTTCTGCTTTACAAGAGCACGTCGCCATAAGCATAACAATTTTATATAAAGTACGTATTTGTTGTTAAGTAATATCGAATATATTCAGACTTAAACGCCAATAGGAGTTCAGTAGATACAAGCCACTGTTTGTGGGTTATTCCATGTCAAATCAACCATTTCGATTTGAATTCAAATGAATTTTGGTATAGAGCAACAAAAGCGGAAATTATTTGCATTTTGCATAGCTTTTGAAAAAGGTGGTTACATTTTTTTCCGCAATTGATGTGTTCCAAACATTTAGTAATTTGACACGGATTGAACCTTATACAAGTGTAGAATTTAGAGCTTCTTTTCTACTAACAATAGGAATGCCTAAATTTCATAGCATAAATCTTTCTGGCGTTTAGGGCTAGAGCATGTTTATTTTATAGTTGCCATACATATTGCATGTATTTTATGAATTATAATTAGATTTATTGTGATCAAAAAGACAAGTGACATATGTAATCACAACCTTATTAGTGATGAAAAAGTTCTTCGAAACTGAATTAGGATAGTCATGGAGCTCAGATTAGACCCTACAGGGTTTCAGTCTCTCCATTCTTCTTATAATTTTTAACTATATTATTTACACAGCTAAAAAACGAGATGAATGAAGTATAGAACTCCTTAAAGGTCTATAGGGTAGTCATGGAGTTCAGCCTTAAATCATTCAACAATAATTCATCTAATGTTAATGTTTAACGTTATTTATTTTTGTGTTCGCGGTTCATTTGTACATTCGTAAATAATTGTTAAATTTGCGTCAGGTTCTCGAAAACAAAAAAAGAGAAAGATTTGTTAAGATAACCATTTGCCTAACGGTCAAAATTTTTAAATTTTTGGTTACAATTATTTTTAAACGGCCATAATACTGCATGCTAGATATTATAATTTTATGTGTAAGAAAAATTGTCACATTAATGTTCACATCAATAATGGTATTATTAATTTTTAGCCCCTTTTATGCTTTTAAGTTTAAACGTTTTAGTTTTAAATGTGCCATGCGAATGTGTATTTCACTTCACGCCAGGCGTTTCAGACTTGAAACACCTGTACCTCCTAGTTTGGAGTTCCTATAGCTGGAGAAGAAGAACTAGTGAGAAACGATCAAATAAACGAACTCATACTCATAATACTGTTATCATATTTTAGTTTTATGAAATTCAGCATGCCGCTTGGTAATTATACATCAACTTATACTAGCATATGATTAATACTTCTAGTACGTAAGAATAATTATTCACAAATCATGTCATAAATTTATGTTTGATATGCTTTCACAAACTCACTACACATACAATTAAGATTTGTATTTAAAATTTCTTATTATTTTAAAATATGTAAAATGCAGATATTAAAGCCTTTACAGTTTTACAAATGAAATTCTTGCTTTTTTCTAAGGACGTTCACTCCGGGATGCTAGTGAAACAGGGTTATACTGCATTAACAGTGATTAGTGATTTGTCGACTGTTTCCATATTTTGCGAATAGTCTATAGCAGCAATCCCGAACTGATTTTATTCCACAATCAAATTGTTTAAGGCTGTAAAGGATGCCGACTTGAGGGTGTTTTGGAAAATGCATCATGATACCAGTTGTGACACTTTACCGCTGATGCTGCTTTAAACTTTAATGAGTAAGGATGCTCAGTTTCCAAATCCTGCATATTTAACAAGAAACGATTGTTATATGGTATGAAACATATGATGACATCACATCACATCGTATCACAAAATATCATACGGCACCCTAAATCAAAAACCGTCACAACTCAAAATTTTTTTAGGTCGCTTTCTTGATTTAGTGTGCGATATCATATGACATGATCATGACGATATTACAAAAATCACATCTTATGGCACCGCATCATATGACATGACACTATATGATATCACAAAAAATAGCATCATATGATATCATACTTCACCGGGCGCCTGAAAGAGAAGGAAGTATCAGTTGTATCAGTTGATCAGGGGTACAAAATATACCGTTAGCATGTCTGTCGTATAAGTCGACTAAAATCAACGGCTCGAAGATTGGACGAAGTCAAGAAATTTAGGGGGACTCGATACACGTTGTTGTTGTTGTTAACAGAAAAAACACTCCCCGAAGGTTTTGGGGAGTGATGCCGATATTGACAGTCCTTGGCCTATCCGACTCGTTACACGTTAGGCAGGGTCACTTCGAAAAAAAACCTCTTGGTCGAATAAAACCCGAGTCATGCGTAGAATAGTGTCGGATGTTCTAGTGAAAACGAACTTGTCTTTAAGCAAATTGTCTATGCGATGACAATAAGTAAGGTTTTTTAAGTCCAAACGAAACATGTCCGAGACAGAATCCGGAAGATTACTCAGAATCGGATTTACTCTTTGCAAAAAACTTACCAAATTGGTTATACAAGTACAAATAAAATGAATTTTAATTTAAGGAAATTGTGTTTTATTATCATGGTTATATCTTCAAACATTTTCGTTTTTGAACATCTAATAAAATACATAAGAGCCCAATTAGTCTTTACGTATACTTAACTTAACTTAAACCAAAAATTGCCTAAATTTTCTTGCGCAATTTTAATTTTTGAATAACAATTTATACAGGTTTCTCCTATACCAGGTTGGCCTTAAGTTAAGTATACGTAAAGACTAATTGAGCCCTTACTGAAATAAAAAGCAAAAACTGAAACGAAAAATAATTCAAAAATTTCGAAGATTCCCTTCAAGAACAAAAATAAAATAAAATGCAAGAACGCCATATCTCAAAATGAGTTTTAAAAACGAAATCTAAATGAAAATTCACAACGTTTTCAACGGATTTTAAATTAAATTCTGAAACAGAAAACAATTCTGAGATAAAGGAACTAAGTAATTTACGATGTAGTCTGAACATAGTTTTAATTTGCCATATTCTCGTGGGAATAGTTGTGACTAAGTCAATTTAGTTCACTACATATACGCTTTTACGGACTATTTTACACTCATACATTTTTGATTATCTTTCGTTTACATCTAAAAACTCGTACTTAATTTATAACTTACATAAATAGAATTAAATTAAAATTATTTGAAACACTCCTTAGATAAATGTTATGACAACAAAACTGGGATAGGCAAAATTTTTTTTTTCAGTGACGAGTGACGAAAAAAAATAAAAATAAAAAATTATTCAAAAATTATTTTAAAAATTTTGAGTGATGAGTAAACGGTTATTTTTATTCAAAAAAATTAAAGTGTTAAATAATAAGTTATTTTTATTTCAAGCGATACTTGAATAAAATGGCTTGTTATTCATCACTCAAGAAATGATAACGCTTTGTTTTTAATTATGGAATTCTTGAACTGTTTCGGGGACTGTTTCTTGGACTTCTTGGGACTGTTTCGGGACATTTCGGTGTCATATCATATGATGTCATATCATATGACGTCATATCATATGATGTTATATTATATGATGTCATATCATATGATGTTATATTATATGATGTCATATCATATGATGTCACATCATATGATGTCACATCATATGATGTCATATCATATCACATTTTTATTTATGGAATTCTTAGATAACGATAAAACTTCATTTTTAATCAGTTATTTACAAATGAAACATTTGTCCATCGAGACCCCGGCAAATTATACCCATATGCGCAATACATTCGGCGTAACCTCGGGACCATTTTCTGGATCGTTTCGGGACTATTTCGGATTCGTTTCGGGACCATTTTCGGGATCGTTTCGGTGTCATATCATATTATGTCATATCATATCATATGGCGTCATATCATATCACGATATGACATCTTATGATATGACATCATATGATATGACATCTTATGATATGACATCATATGATATGACATCTTATGATATGACATCATATGATATGACATCTTATGATATAACATCATATGATATGACATTTATATGAATAATTTTTTACTCAAATTGGTCCAACCCTGCAACAAAATATTCGAAAGTGGTACATTTGTGATAAAACTAATTGTTACCTATTACTTTCACACACTCCTAATAAATACATACGTGATTACCTAACTTTTTACATTTTATAATTGTGCATAATTATGGCATTATATTTTTGTTTAAGTTTTTAAGTAACATTTAGGAAAACTTATTAGAATTCTAGATGTTTATATAAAACTATGTTAACACATTCGTTTTCTGTTACACTGACTAATTTGTATTACTTACATACATACATATATGCATATGAATTTTTTTTAGTTCATTATTATTTAAATTAACCTTTTATACAGTACTTGCTCGATTTAACGAACATACAGTTGAGTGATATAACATATTTCGACTGCTAAGGGGAACACCACCCTATTTCAATATATTTTTCAATAAAGAACTTTTTCAGAATTTGTTGTTGCTATTTCAGATTTTTTTGCAATAACGTCCTACTTATTTGAAAAAAACGGGTTTAAAACGCCCTGCAAAACCACAACAAGATACTTAGGACGTTTTGAAATATGTTTGCCGTTATTGAAAAAAATCTGATATCGGGCGTTTTTGAAAAAAAAAAAATATTTTGAAATAGGGTGATCTTGCACTCAGCGGTTGATTTGGTCCCTGAAAAAACACATTTTTAGAGACTTTGTGCGTTAAACCCAGTGAAACTTCAAATTTAATGTATTGCCTTATTTTTATCTGCTCTTTGTGGTCTGAAGATTTTTCATAAGCTCTTATCAGCCTACGTCCTATCCCATTTTTGGTATATGCTTAGAAACCAATTTTCGCTAAATCGTAAAAGTACTGTATATTAAATGATAATCCTATTGGTAAAATCTAAAAAGTATTTGTTTGTCTGCACTCCGCATTGAAAAATAGTAGCAAAATGCTCAGCAGCAGTAAGGAACCAGTGTGCATCTGTCGGGAGGCCTTAGAAATGTGACGCCCTGTAAGAAAAAAAAAAACGGAACAATTAGTAAATTAACAGCATACAAAATAGCAAATTAGTACCAAAAATAAACCAGAGACTTGTCATTTTTTACGCATATTTTTGACACCCTTAGAAGTGATTTGATAACTGTTATGAACTTTTTCTGAAGATTTTTTTTGGGCCTGTGAAAACGTATGGACGATTCCACCAAATAACCTTATTTGGTAATATTATCAACTCAAACGGTATGATTGAAGTGAAGAGCGGTTGATCAAAGTGTCCCGAAACACTATTCAGAAACTTTTGGCTAGGTAATCACTGACCAGTTAAACCATCAAACACATCAGCATTAATATAAGGGGATTCGTTGTAAAAGTTAGGTGATAACAATACCCGTAAGTATTTTTGTTAGAACACGAAATAAAATACCCACCCGCATAGCTCATTCAAGTTTTTAAAATTTCAAATGTGTGGCCACCGTCTAAAAACTTTCTAGTTGCAACGTTTAGGTTAATTAAGTACATAGGTACTTAAAGTTAGCCTCAGCTTTTTTGACAAATAGGCCATTCGAAATTATGTCAAAGCCACAGCTATCTTTAAGTACCCAACTTAATTTTGACTATGAACATTGGGGCATATGTTTTTCTTTAGCTATATGACACTACCCTGCAAACACAGTGACCCTCATTTGATGCCTCATATGAGGTTTTAGCTTGAGGCATACATCCCTCACTATTCTCCATCACTTTCTTAAAGGCAATGTGTAAAAAGTTAGGGAGCGAGGAGTATACGTCCCTGCAAAAATCGAGTGAGGGATACCAATACACTCAAACGAATTTTTTTTTATTGCAATATGAGATAGAAATAATAAAATGTATCTATTCCAGTCGCACAAGTTGCCGTGCCGGTCATTTGAGGCATCATTTGAAACTCATTGTTGATGTATTGTAAATTGTATGGATCAAGTTTGACAAATGCAGACATCAAGTTTGATGGAGGAAACCCTTTGGAGAGAAGAGTACAGATATGTTACTTATTGAATGGAGAAATACGTAAGTGGGAAGAAGATGCAAGATCACACGTATACTCCTCGATCCCTAACTTTTTACACATTGCCTTTAAGAAAGTGATGGAGAATAGTGAGGGATGTATGCCTCAAGCTAAAACCTCATATGAGGCATCAAATGAGGGTCACTGTGTTTGCAGGGGCATCACTTGACACTCATTGATGAGGTAGTGGATCAAGTTCGACATATGCAAACATCAAGTTTGATGAAGGAAACAGTAGAGTGCAGCTATATTAGTTATTGAACGCAGAAATACGTAAGTGGGAAGGAGATGGAGTCCCTCAAGTTTCTCACATTGCCCTTCAAAACGTGAGGGAGGATCGTGAGGAAGTTAACCTCAGGGTTGAGCCTCAAATGATGGATCAAATGATGGTCACTATGTTTGCAGAGTACATACGTATTTTCTCTGAGTTTTTCTTGTATTTTTTTCTATTTATTAGGCGAAAGAAACGGTCTTATACAATTATCATATTGGTGCAAGCAGGCAAGCTATGTTAAAAAAAAATAACGAAAAAACAAAGAAAATCCAAACTTGGCTGTAGAAAACAAACGAAAAGTTTTTATTTAGTTAGTTTTTAATAGAGAAAATACGTAGTGTCATATGGCTATTACCGACCATTTTGTATTCAAATATGTTGAACTTTTGCCGGCTCGAGGTCAAAGAAATAATTTCAATTAAAACCAAAGGATTTTTTATAATTTATTCTAATAGTGGTATTTCGGTTTTTTTGCAATAACCGTCCTCAGGGATATTAATTTAAACGTCTTTATGAGTTGACGCGGTGCTTTGTATTTTATTTTATTTTTATTTGCTTTTATTTCTTTCATTTTTTCATTGGTTGCCCCACAAGGCTATATGACAAACTTGGTAGTTGGGAAAACACCTTAGTAACGGAATACAATAGTATTAGTAACGGAATTAGTAGTATAAGGTTTGAAAAAGCTGGTTAGTTCAATGTCAAGCTGCTAGGTTTGTTCTTCTTCCTTGAAAATCGAATCGTAGCTGTCAAATTACTTATGTTGTTGCTTTCTCTGACATTTTCAGTTACAATGAGTGTGTGCGTGTGTGTAGATCCGAATTCCCGCGAACCGACCTGTATGAATTCGCCTTGCTGCCACCTAATAGATTAAGTAATAAAACCAAGAGTCCCTATTGAAAAACCATTTAAATGCATAGCAAAGCACTTCTAACCCATTCGAAGTACAATAAATAGTGACAAAACAAGGATTATAGTAATCATAAAATTTTTATTGAAAGGAAGTAGTTATGAATGTAAGTAAGTAAGTATGATCGTTTTGTTGTTATAAAAATTACTTATAGGTATGTATTTATGCACTTATAAATACAATCGTATTATGTATGAGTCAATGATCTTCATACAGGGAAAGATTAAAAACAAAAGCAAAATCGATAGAATAATTCTTTGTTTCCCTGAATACAAAGTAAGCATTAGGGTTAGCTTTATTTTGAAATGTTGTCGGATTATGAACCTGAATGGCGTTTTCGGTAATTACCGACAAAAACAATTATTTGAATATTATTTATATTTGGTTTGAAAATCGACAAGAATGACCAAGTATTGGTCTTTTATTCCAAAAAAAAAGGGTCATTTTTTTCAAACATTTTCAGTTTCTCCACGTTTTTATTGGATCGCAACGTTTGATAAAACTGTTATTTAATCTTTATAACAAGCCACATAAAATCACTTATCTAAAACAAAAAAGGAAATTAAAATCGACTTAAAATTACCTTAGTTATACTCAATAAAGTCTGTTGAAATTTTAATTTTTTCTCCAAATATCTTCGTTAAATATAGCATTTGACAGGGAAATGGCCCGGATTATAGGTTTTTTTTTGTTTATCTATCTTTCTTACTAGTATAGAGCGCGAAAGAGTGAGAAAATAATCGAAAAATATGCAGAGCATACTTTTCTGCAGCCATTTAAAATGCACTTTTTCCACAGTTTGCACTCCCATTTTTGACGGGTTCGCCCTGTTTAAAAAAAAAAAAAACCGCCGGAACAGACATCAATAGAACCTCAGCAATCTACCGAGTTCACAAAAAAAATTAATTTTGTAAAAACAAATGTTTGCGCAATACATTCTGAACGAAATCAAACACTGAAGATGGCGAATCGCCGAAACCGGCTTGTTACAAAACCAAAATTGACCAGGGATGACGAAAAATTGTTCCAATATACATTGTGTAATTCTCTTTTTTTTCGTTCTCCATAGGTATACAAATTTATTCGATATATCTGGCAGTAGTGTAACCGATTTAGAGGATGAGGCTGGAAAAAATTGTACATTTGCTTCTAAGGACCACCCTAATGCTACATATGGATTTGGAATTTCTGCAAAATCCATGCAAATGACTAAGCTGTGCTTTCGAAGACGTTTTTTGAATAATAATTTTTATTTGAAGAGTAGCGGTTTAGGAAAATATTAAAAGAAAAGTAAAGAAAAATTTACATAAATTAAATTCAGGGACGGAAAATAATATATTTTTTTACTCAACAATGGATTTTTTCTTCCCCTACCCGAAAAAAATGGATGATTTTTTTTTTATTTCAAAACAAAACCTCAAAGTATCAAATATCCTAAACTATGCAGAATTTCGGCTTAAGTATAAGCTCAAATTAACAAACTTCTTAACCCTTAAGTTCCTAATCCTAAATATAAGTTATTGAAAACTCTGATTCGCATGGAGGAAATGGGGTATTTGTGAGATCAAAATGAACGCACGCATATTTTTTACCATTTAAAGCGGGCTACCCACCTGCCAAGAAATGCCTCAAGAAAAAAACGAGCATATATTTCTTGTTCCTGGTCAAGTAATTTTGACATTTACCAAATTTTTCATTTTTTTGCAAGTATAAAAAATCTATAAAACATGTGTAGCGCAATATGTACTCACCTCTGCTGTGGATCTGCACGTTTACCTCAAGAAATATATACGATCTGATTTATTTCTTGAGGTAAACCGGCATTGCCAACCATCGAAAATTGTAGTATTTTTTCTTATTAAGCGGGCTACTCACCTGCCAAGAAATGTCAAACTCCATATAAAAAAACGCTCAAGAAATGGTCAAGAAACGTTTTCACACGTCAAATTTTCTGGAGCCAATACTCAGTTCATAAGAAAAAATACAGTACTTTTCGATAGTTGGCAACGCCGGTTTACCTCAAGAAATAAATAAGCTCGTATATATTTCTTGAGATAAACGTGCAGATCCACGGCAAAGATGAGTATAAACTTCGCTACACATGTTTTATACATTTTTATATTAGTAATATGCAATAAAATGGATAATTTGGTAAACGTCAAAATTTCTTGACCAGGCACAAGAAAAATATGCTCGTTTTTTTCTTGAGGCATTTCTTGGCAGGTGAGTAGCCCGCTTTAGCTGAGTACTGGCTCAAGAAAATCTGACGTGTGAAAACAGTTCTTGACCATTTCTTGAGCGTTTTTTCATATGGAGTTTGACATTTCTTGGCAGGTGAGTAGCCCGCTTAACTTTCAAATATGTATAGTAGAATTTTCAATAAAATAATCATCAAACATTCTTGACTAAATAAATTGACTAAAACAAATAATTTTTTTTTTCGGCAACGATTAAAATACTTCAGTAGGTACTTTTAAAACAAATGTAATGTATTTCTGTTACTAGTTATGTAGTACCCAGTAGGAAAAAGTTTTATAATCGAAACTTTGATTATCATATTACTGATATGCTATATGTACAGCTATGTTCAGAATAATAGCAGCGAAGTTAGATTCCATATTGTTCGACGAAATAAGAAGAAGCTGTGTTTTTAATAATTTTCATTTTTTGTATATCAAATTCTATAACAGAAACCAAAAACAAGAAGAAATTTAAAAGTTTAAACAAAGTTCAGGAATGTTAATTTAACTTAAAAAAACAGCCATCAAAATTTAAAACTTTTTTGCAAGAATTTTCAGAAAGTTTTTTTAGAATGCAGTTTTGTAGCCCATTAAATTTTACTCTGCGCAAGTTAGAACTCGCTCAAAACTTCCAGTGAATTATTAGAATATTTTTTGTAGGAGGTGTGGGTAAATTTTTCCATATAACACAAGAAACAAATTAAATTTAAAGTTAATGTATGTATTAAGTGATGGAATATGCTTTTTCATATGAAATCCACCTTATTATGATAAAGGTGTATCTCACTTCATTGAGATAATAAATAATGACACACATATCCCCCCCATAAACAGATAAACAACATCTACCTGCCTATAGATAAACAATATCTACTCCAAATGTAAACAATGGCCTGAGCAACCAAAAAGAAAAGAAAAATCTCGGAGCAACAAAAAAAAGCAAATAAAATACTGAAAAACCAGACGACTCGCATGTTTCGAATGTAAACTCAAAAATGCGTTTCTACTTGAGATGTTACGAAACTTCGATTTTGGGGCTGAGAGTGCGGAAGCTCAAAGTGACATTTTTTATAGTTTGAACTTTTTCCTAAACTCTTCGCACTTTTTTATTATGACCCAACCATATTGTAACCGCAAGTTTCTTGGGATTTCTGTTAGAATATCTCGCTGACAATTTCCAGAATTTCCATATTCCCCATCGACCCAACCTAATATATGCATACCATCTGGATTAACGAATGAATATATTTATATTTATCTAATCTTACGGAACTCGTATAGTTTGTTTAACAAATTAATGTTAGTTCATTATTATTTAGAATAATTTGTGTTTCTTCTTCCGTTGGATATCTTTGAGTTAATCTGTCCATCAAAAGTGGCTTCTATACATTTATAAATATATATGTGTAAATAGAACTTTCTTATGTTTTACAATAGTGTTTCGAAGTGGCGGATCCAGGATTTTGGGAAGGGGGGTTCAATTTTTTTTCTTCGAGGATATTTTGGATTCAATTTTTCAAAACTCGCTTTTTATGGTTGTTTTTCAAAAAAAATATATACATACCTATTAGGGTGATTCAATTAAAAAAAATTTGGTTTTTTTTTTCAGAGGGTAACTGAAACTTTAGGTATTGATGAGAAAATAAGCCTTGCAAAAAATTAGCGCTCTAACTTAACCCTTAGGGGTGGCTATTTTTTTCGACCTTTCCCATACATTTGGAAAAATGGCATTTTAATTTTTTAAAAGTGAATTTTCTTTCAATTTTTGAAACTTTTTTCAAAATATTTTTGCATACTATTAAAGTTGAAGCTTTGAAGTTTCCAAAATGGTAAGCCATGTGCAATTATCTCAACTATTAAAATAATTACAGCCATTTAAAAATATTTTGAAAAAAGTTTCAAAATTTTAAAGAAAATTCACTTTAAAAAAAAATGCCATTTTCCCCATACAAAATGTATGGGAAAGGGCGAAAAAAATAGCCACCCCTAAGAGTTAAGGTAGAGCGCTAATTTTTTGCAAGGCTTATTTTCTCATCAATACCTAAATTTTAAGGGGGTAAGACCAAGTCGACATTTTTTTTGAATCACCCTAAAACCTATATTTGTTGGTATGGGCAATGTCAAATTCAAGGTTTCACGTAACTTTTACTGTACTTTTTGCGCAATTTACTACATTTTTGTGTAATTTTTACTATATTTTTTTGTGTAACTTTAACTACATTTTTTGTGTCATTTTTACTATATTTTTTGTGCCATTTTTTACTATATTTCTAGGTAACTTTTTACACTATTTTTGTGTAATTTTTTATCATATTTTGTTCAATTTTTACTAAATTTTTGTGTAATTTTTACTAAAGGAATTCATCAACCCTTATAAACACCTTATAAAGCGTATAAACGTATACATTTTTCAGTGAGCTGTGAAAATTTGTATGAGACGAAGTTTACACAAATTTGATAAACTTTCGCGTCCAATTCAATGACGCCATTCGACATGTAATTTTTTTAATCCATTCAATGCACACTCGGAAAAAATAGAAGAATATGCTGAAAATGGGTTGAAAATTCTTTTTTTAATGAGAATTTCGAAGTAAAAAGTTTTTGTTTGACATCAAGTACACATACATACATTTATCTAGGTCGTTCATCTAACTTAGCTGATAAATGTATAAATTTACACATTTCGTAAACTTATAAGGTTCGATGAATCCCCCTACTATATTTTTTGAATAATTTTTACTATATGTTACGCTGTTCTACTGTGAAAAGTATGACTCTTTGGATTCCGAAAGGGAGGGTTTGAACCTGAAAACCACCCCTGTGGATACGCCCCAGCTGTTTCGAATTTCACATATTTTTAATTTTTTTATTTAGCTAACCCCATTAAGACATGTACTTATGAGTTTGCTCATCAAGGGCACTAACTAAACAACGCACGATTTTGTAATACTTCGCGTGATTTTTGTGGAAATTATCTTTAAGCTCATTATTTATATTTTAAATCTAGCACGCTTGGTTAATTGACGACTAACTAGTGTGCAACACTTAAAATTCAATTGATATGTACTTTGGTTTTATGGCCTATGGCTCATAAATTTTGTTCAACATTAAAAGAATATCCTAAATAATTTTGAACCACAAACGCGGCAAGGATGAATAATGGGGCATTGTGCAAAAGTAAAGACAAAAGAGAAAACATTTTAGAAAACAGTCCCTTAGGCGGCCGCATCAGTTCATGATTTTGGAATCTTGAGATTTATAATAAACGTTAACTACATATATTATATTTAGTTTCGGACAACTTATCCAGATATACACTTACATTGCTTTGCCAAAGCAGGCGCACAGCAACACTCCTTCACTTGTTCATAGAAATAGCAGGACCCCACGGTAGCCTTATAAAGCTTGTCGCCTACATAGCATATATGTGGAACGAATGGAAGACCCTCTGGAAAAAATTAAAACAAATAGGTACAATGGATTAAAGATTAGATACTTATTATAAAAAAAAAAAAAGTTTATTAAAAAATTAATAAATATTTCCAACAGCGAGTCATAAAAGACGATCCTAATTTTGCTACTAAATCTTTTACTCTTTCATCACCTATACGCTAAGTATTGACATCAAAAACACAATTGCACATTAAAATTTATTTAGTTGCAGGGCTTTGGCTGCATCGTTACATACAAATTTTTTTTTTTTTTTTTTTAGACGCATTTTGTGTATTTTTCTAGCGGCCGTAAAAATATTTTCGTGCTACGCGAAATGAGTTCATAAACAATAAAGTTTTCTTTTAAAATTGTATACACGTAGTACTATGGAGGTATGTATGGACATACATTAGGGTGACTCAGAAAAATTTCTTATTGGTCTTACCCCCCTCAAAAGGTAGTAACTTATAAAACAAATAAACCTCGCAAAACAACCTCGCCAGTGTTGCCGTTGAAAAATTTCAATTAAGGTTCCAGCAGAAAAAGGGGTCCCCTCTTCTTCTCTCTAGAAACACATTTACATAGGCCTTTTCCATTTTTTTTTATGTTGAATGACTTAGTTGCAATAGTACAGCGAGTCTAGTTTAATTATTTTGATAGTAATGATAACCGCATAATGTAAAAAGTTTTTTAAACTTAAAAACCTCCACTTTAAGGATATGTTAAGTTTTTTTGGAAAAGGTTTCGAAAATGATAAGAAAATTTACTTTGAAAATAATACAATTTTTCCCATAAAAAAATTATGGAAAAGGGCGAAAAAAGCGACCCCTAAGGGTTAAGTTGCAGAGGAAACTTTTTGCAAGGTTGTTTTTTCTCATCAATAACCCAAAAAAAAAAAACTATTTTTTTAGTATGCTTTGTGCCAAATTTCATCGTTCTACCGTAATCAGTTTAAAAGTTGCGACCAGTGGAATTTGCAAAAATGCCTCTCTTAAAAGTGGGCGGTGCCAAGACCACTTTAAAAGTTTATGGAAAAGTCATAAGAGAGTGACCAGGGCTTACCTATAAAATTATATCATTTTTGCCATTTCAGCTACCTAGATATGTCAATTTGTGTGACTTTCGAAATTTTCGTTTTTTGAATCCCTCCAATGTAACTACATGCAGCTATACAAATTCTTATTAAATGTGTATACATTAGGGTGTTTCATATTTGGGTTAGGTATACATATTTCATTCCCTGTCCCTATAGAAAATAAATACTTATGACGTCTACAAATAAAACTCTGAGTAATAGTTGCCGTAAAAGTTATTTAGTATAGGTTGGTAGTCCCTGCTACTACTACTACACACACAAACATTTGAACCAAAAGTGCAGTATTGTACGAGTAGAGGCTGCTCAGTAGACCCTCATACGAAAATATAAAGCTGTATACTCCCACAGTGTCCAGTGCAATTCTTTTCATGTAGTTTTTTTTTATGTTTTGTTGTTCGGCTGAGTTCATAAAACTAGCCAAACTTTTTCATATTTTTCACACTGGAGCATATTAAAAAATTTATTACATGTTTCCAGCAAACGAAAATGAGTTGAAACATCATTTTTTTTTTTTTTGCAATTTTTTCCTCTTATGAATTAGTACTTTACCCAAATTCGTGTGTTTTTGATGCATTCGGTAAACATAAAAATTGATATCTAATGAAGCAATTGTATCAAAGTTTTTAGTGTTTACAGACATATGAGTGGGGGTTTACGTAAGATCTAAACTGAAAGTGACCGAACGCATAAATAAAAAATTTTATTATCGAAATATGACATGCCTTTTGTGTGAAAATAATAAAAAATGTATAAAATAGGCAATAATTTAGTTTCAAATCCCTGAACTTTTGTATTAATAGCAACTTAGTAAAATATAAATAGAAGTACGAAATTCGGCCACTTATACATTCTTGCACTGGGCCTGTTTCTTTGTATGTCCTAATTATTTGGTGCAGTGTAAATGTACTATTAGGCCGGATTTTACCAACCGGTTTTAACCTGGTTAAGTCGATTTTTTTACTAGTTCAGTTTCACCATGCAACTAAGCCTAGTCACAAATTAGCCAACTTCTCAGTTGACTTACTCTTAGCTAAGTGCATATAACGCGTAACGGGCTGTTCATGCTGAGTGTGCATTTTGCATTTTAGCATTTAGCCCAAAAAGCAGCATTTTTTCCATACAGTTTTGAAAGCTAAACGCAACTAAATGCTACTTTATTTCTGCATTAACTTTAGCATTTTCGAAGATGCAGTGCAAACAAAAATGTCCCTGTATGAAGAAAAAGTGAAAAAAATGTTGCATACTTTAGGGCGAACCGCTGTTTATATTAGGATATCTTCTCACTAAGCAAGTCAACGTACTTATGCAATAATTTTTAATTTTAAAAGTTGCAATTTTCGAGGAGAAGAGTTTCCAAGTTTGTTTAGAAAGTCGAACTCACTTGATGGAGCTTATCTGAAAAGGCAATCATACTTCCACTTGCGATGTAGGAACGCACCTTAGCATTCAAAAATTAGCTAAATGCGCATTTCAAAATGCGGCAGCATGAACGCATCTTCGAAATGTACGACCGAAAATGGAAAATGCTGCTTTTAAAACTCAACATGAACTCTACATAAGATAGTCAAGTTCAGGAGCAAAGCATATACTTCAAGAAAAAAAAAGCATTAGAATCGGCCAGCTGTGGTTTTGCGTCTCATTCTAACATTCGTAAAGATATCAGTTTCTTCAAAAATCACCATTTTGAATTGCGTACCCCGCATTTGGGCTAACCTAAGTCAAAACTAAGTTTTAGCCTTAGTCACGCTGGTAAAACCCGGCCTTCGTTACTACATTTAATAAAATTCTAACTGGAAAATTCCTGTACGTTATAGGCATTAAAGAAGAAATAAATTAATAGAAGCCAAAAAAGTATGTTTGTTCGAGCATCAACCAAAATCCGCTTTATAAAATGTAATTAAATTTTAACCGATGTATTACCACACCCATTCCAACGGTATTTCGGAAAAAACCAAATGTATTTCAGGAAATCACAAATTTATTTCAGGAAATCACAAATGTATTTCAGAAAATATGAAATGAGTTTTAGAAGAGGTCAAATGTAATACAGAAATGAAAAATTGTATTTCAGATATTCCAATTGCATTTAAGAAAATATGAAATGTATTTCAGAATAGATCAAGTGATTTTCAGAAAAGAACAAATATAAATATTTCAGATATTTCAAATTCACTTCATTTGTGGCTTTCTGAAATACTTTTAAGGTTTTCTGAAATAAATTTGTTATTTTTTAAAATAAATTTGAGCTTTTCTGAATTGCAACTGAGGTTTTCTGAAGTACATTTGGAATATCTATCATTTGGGAGTTTCTGAGAAACATTTGCTCTTTCGAAAAATCATTTCAGCTGTTCGGAAATACATTTTATCTTTTCTAAAATACAGTGGGAAAAGGTTTAGATGTCCAATTTCAAATTCAAGACCCGTCCAAGGAAATATTTTCACTTCCGCTGTACACAGTAGTGGCAATAAATGTTAGACCAGCATATTTTTATACACTTGGTGAAATTGGAACTGATCTATGTTATAGTAGATATTATTTTAAAATGTACAAATAAAGATAGTAAAAAAATGAATAATTTGATTTATTTTTTAAGTTTAGTTTACTTAGCAACCCTAAGGAAATCGACGTCAAATCTTGCCGCAATTCAAACAAAATCTTTATAAATTAAAGTGGGATACTTAAATCATCAACATAAAAATTTTACTTTTAGCACTAAAATTCTTAAACATGGTAAACTTTTCTATTACAAATCTGTGTTTCCGATCTTGAAATTTGTTATTGCATTGTTCAAAGGAAATAATAACAATTGAACTATTTTGAAAAATGTTTAAAATAAATTAAATATAATAAACTTATTTCAAGTAGCTTGCCCTTGAATGCCAACCACAAAGAGGTCACAGTAAAGTACCTAGCATTTACAATTTATATTTGTAAATTTATCGTTTGTAAATTTTAGTTTTTTATTGTTTGCCAATGCATTGCAGGAAGTTCGTTTTCCACTTAATATTTTATAGTTTTTCTTTAGCGAGAACGTTCTACATCATTGCACAAATTAACATAAAAGTAAAAGTGAACAATAAAAGAAAAAAATTATTTTGCTAACAAGGGGAGATCTAAAAACTGATTTTAGAGACAATAAATAAAAATCGAAATTTTGTTTTTTACCTTGAAAATGTATTTCAATCAGAGCTGTTAATTTTGATTAGTAATTAGTAATCGATCGATTATAAGGTTTTTAATTGGTAATGATTATTACGATTAGAAAAAAAAAAAAAAAAAGAATTAAAAACTAAAAAAAAAAAAAATTAAAAATAATCGAAAAAGAGGTTTTGATTACTTTTGATTATTTTTGATTTTTTCTTGATTTTTTTTATTTTTTTTATATATATTTTTTTTTTATTTTTTATTTTTATTTTTTTTCAATCAATTGAAAAATAATCATTACAAAATGAAAGTAATTGGTAATCAATCATTAGGTGGCTTTTGAAAAAATAATCAATGACACTGCTAATCATTACCGATTAGTCATCATTATTAACAGGTCTGACTTCAATAAGACTACATAGTAGAAATATTTAAGGCAAAAATCAGAGGAAGATATATGGGTATCTTTTGAGGCTTTTGGGACTAAAACGACGGTTTTCGATAGTTAAATTAAATCATAATGTGCTTGTGCGATTGGGCTCTTAAATGATATCAACTTCTTGAATCATTTTTATTACTCCGAACGTTTATTAAGTAGTGTGTATTTTTGATCTCCCCTCGCACTATGTAGTTAAAAATATATAGTGTCTTATTTCGTTTTTACTATTTCTAATTGCTTGTAAATTGTTAAACAAATCAGCGCCCTGTAAACTTGTGAATTCTCATTTCTTACATTCACTTTTTGGGCATACACAACGACAATGCTTGGCAAATTAATTAGTTCATTTGTATACAAATTCTTAACCACAAGATGACTCCCAGGCATACTTTAGGGTGCAGTGATTGGAACTAAAGGTAAAACTGTTTTGAAAAGTGTGTCGCTGTCGAGTTTTGGCGGCGTTCCCCGCTGCGGTATTGAGTGCAAACAACTTTTTCGGTTGAATGCACATTTGTAAGGTAGAGTTCACTTGAAATCGTTATGTGACTCAGTGACAAAGATTGTATGTAGATATATATAAATATACATTGGTGTTGGGAACAAAACTGCCATAAAAATGGAAGGCAGTCACTCGAAGTGAAGGTTTATCACTATAGCATTCTTTGAACTAGTTTTGATCAATAGGTTTGTTGGCATCCATACTTAAAAGTACTTGGAATAAGCAAGCAAATCCACTAAGCGAATCGACTTATCGCGACAAAATACTGCTTCTACAACGCAAACAAATTTTCGGGAATACTATACACTCAGGGAAAAAACGTAACGAGTGTTTGCTCGACCTACTACACCGAGTATTCGGGTATCGCAATCGGTTAAAAGCAACATCAAAATTATTTAGAAAAAAAAGTTTTTCTAAACGAGGTCGCCCCTCGGCAGTGCTGGAAGATACTCAGAATGAAGAATGTAAACTTTTCATCGATATCGTGTCTATAATTCAACTTTTTATACCCCTTGCAAAAATCGAGAGTACTCTATTTCCTATCCAAAGAGTACTCCAATTGAAGCATCAGAGTACTCCAAATGTAATCCTTTTTCATATAAAAATTGTGCTCCAATTAACATTGCGATGTCCTAGGACTGGACCACCTACTCCAACCTTCGCTTTGTTTCTGCTACTCCATGGAGAACCTACAGTCAGATTACATTGTAATCTACTCCAATGTTGTTACTCCTTGGAGTATATACTGGCAGCGCGATAGTGTCGCGATTTTCGTCGATAAGGCACGAGCAATGATCGGCTTTCAAAAGGCTGAAAGTGGTCCGATGAGGTATACAAAGGATTACTATAATATCAAAAAATTGGAACACATAATCCAACGATTTTTGCAGGGCCAGCGTACTAGTACTAGTACATGGGTATTATAATTTTTTCCAGGTAACGGTACCACGTAACGGCACAAAATAACCGAGATAGATATAGAGTTCCATATATGAAAGTTCTTAGGTTGGAAAAAAAGTTCATTACGGCATGTCCGTCCGTCCGTCGGTCCGTGTACACGATAACTTGAGTAAAAATTGAGATATTTGCATGAAATTTTGTATACAGTTTACTTTCTGGCCACGGTAGGTTGCTATTGAAAATGGGCGAAATAGGATCATAACTACGGCCCCTTTTTCAATATCGAAAATTTCGAAAATCACATAAATTTACACAAATTTTGTATACAGTTTACTTTATGGCCAAGGTAGGTTGCTATTGAAAATGGGCGAAATAGGATGATAACCACGCCCCGTTTTTCGGGAGGCACTTTTGAAAATTCGACTGGTCGTAACTTTTAAACTGATTACGATAAAACAATGAAATTTGGCACAAATTATACTAGTATCATTGGAAGTATACCTGATAAAACTGGATAAAATCGCCCTCCAACCACGCCCACTTTTGATATCGAAAATTTCGAAAATGGCCTAATTCGGTAAGATAAATAGCTAAAATATCATCCTGGGGCCTAAATCAGTGTTAGCCCGTTCTGAAAACTGCCGCTGGGTATATAATGTTCCTTCTTTCCTTACTTTTTTTTTCAAATTAAAAATTTTAGTAAAATTTTTTAATTAAAAAAAGTGGTTGATCAACTGTCGCTAAATGTTCTATGTTAGATATTTTAAAGATGTTATCGAGGTCACATGAACATTTGAATGGATTTATTAAAATATCCGTGCTATCGAGGCTATGACTTTGGGAATATTATTATCAGTATATGTATCAGCACACACGTTTTTTTTACACAACGTTGACATGGTTTCCGTTCACTTATCACTCATATTCACATCAAATTAATGACCTATTCAACAACTAGTTTGAGTTTGAATCAAAAGTTATTAAAGTAATTTTGCAAAAATCATTATCTTTTAAGTAGCAAATTTGCCCATATTAAAGATACAATAGTAGAACTTTAAATGCTTCAAACAAGTGGCCATAGTTGCTTACGTTTTTAACAAAAAATCTAACGTACGCAGCATTAACAGTAAGTCTCACAAGTGTTCGCTTGGAATAAGAGTTTATTTCATATCACGAATTACGATTATATTGTTGCAAAGGCGACTCCTCATAGCATCTTTCACCACAGCTGATTTTTCGGAGTTGTGTTAATTTAAGTTTTGCATTTCATAAAGTCCGGCCGCCGTGGTGTAGCGGTTAATTGTTCGGCCTTCTACACCAAGTCGTGGCGGTTCGATGCCCGGCAAAAGTAACATCAAAAATTATTTAGAAAAAGAATTTTTCTAAACGGGGTCGCCCCTCGGCAGTAGTTTGGCAAACTCTCCGGGTGTATTTCTGCCATGAGAAGCTTCTCAGCAAAAAATTCATTTGCTTTGCAAGTGACGTTCGGAGTCGGCAAAAAACTGTAGGTCCCGCCAACTTCTAGGAAAACTCAAAGGAACACACCACAAGTTGGAAAGAGAAGATCGGCTAAAAATCTCGTTAGAGGTTATGATAACCAGTTGGTATTTCGCCGCCATTAGTTTTATTTCATAAAGTCATCTCGTCAGTTCGCGGATCACTTTTGTAAGTGACTGTGACATTAGTTGCAATCATGATAAATAGCTTGCGTGCGTTGATGTAATTTTTTTCCATAACATGCTGACAATTTTCAATGCTTTTCGTAATCTAAATTTTGTAAATGAACTAAACGTGTTTGCCGTTTTATTGTAACAACAATCAATTACTTTGATTTGTTTGCAATTGCAAGCTGGGCTTTCTTTACTTAACTGGGTTAGTATGGTGAGCAATTTATGTAGTATATGTACATGCACTTCTGTCAATATTTTGAAATTATGATCTATTCATAAACAAGTGGACTACTATGTAGATAATGTAATAGAGTCAAACAAAAAAGTGAAGTTAAGGTCAAACATAATTGTAACTAGTGGCAATTGCATTGGTAGATATCAGATAGACTAAACAGAAAATGAAATAAATATCTATGGGCAAATCCATCACAACATTCACAATTTTAGTCTTCCTCCTAGACATGATGGAAGAATTGAGGGCATTCAGTTTTTCCTCTTGCCTTGAAGATCTGATCATCCGATTTAAGAGAAATAGGTAAAGAAAGCTTATAAGAAACTTTAAAAGTAAAAGCTCTTTAAATCTACACTTTTTATACCCAGCGTACTATGTAGTACTAGTACGAGGGTATTATAATTTTGTCCACATAACGGTACTACGTAACGGCATAAAGTAATCGAGTTCCATATATGAAAGTTCTAATACGGTGTTTCCACCAAAAGCAAACACCGTGTTTTCCTAGCGTGTTTAGAAGCAAACAAAACACCATTCGAAAATCTCATACAAATTTCATAACCCAAACCCCTTTTCAAAGCGTGTTTGCTTTGGGTTTGCATACACTTGCGGCTTGTTTGTGTTTGGTGGAAACATCATATAAGGTTGAAGAGAGGAGTTGATTAAGGCATGTCCGTCTGTCCGTGTACACGATAACTTGAGTAAAAATTGAGATATTTGAATTAAATTTTGTATACAGGTTACTTTCTGGCCAAGGTAGGATGCTAATGAAAATGGGCGAAATTGGATGATAACCACATTCCCTTTTTCGATATCGAAAATTTCGAAAATCACATAAATTGACATATCTCGGTAGCTGAAAGGGCTAAGATATAATTTCATAAGTGAATCCTCCTGGGCATTGTATTATGATTTTTTGGAAAAAAATTGTAAAGTGGAGTTGGCACCGCCCACTTTTAAGGGAGGCGTTTTTGAAAATTCGACTTACAAACTGATTGCGTTAGAATGATGAAATTTGGCAGCATGCATACTAGTATCGTTGGAAGTATACCTGAAATTGGATAAAATCGCCCCCCAAAGCGACGCCCACTTTTAATATCGAATTTTTTTTTTTTTTAACTTCAACCAATTCTGCAATAAGCCCCGCCGACAATCGCTTCTATTTTTTTTTTTTTTTTTTGATTGAAACAAAATTTCATTAAAAAGTTTTATAAAATTAGCCAAAGTTGAATTTTTTTTGTTTCAGAATTAGTTGGAGTTTAAAAAAAAATTAAAAAAAGGGTCGGACTTTTTTTAAAAAAAATTTACATATCTGGGCTTTTAAAAATTTTTTTATTTTTTTCCGAAAACTTAATTTAAAACCAAAAATTAAAAAAAAAAAATAATCTCAAATGGTCGATTTTGGAGAAAGTTACAGCATAAAAAAAAACGTTTTTTTTTAAAGTTCATAACTTTTTTTGATTTGGGGAAAAAAATTTTAAAAAATTTTGAAAAGGGGCTTTCGGGGGATAGAAAAATATAGAAAGTTTTTAGCGAAATCGAAAGGGGTCAGGTAAAAAGTTTGTCGATTTGGCATGGAATGACCCATATAGAGGCTTTTTAATGATGCACGAACTAACATAAAGACGTATACATTAAAAAAAGACGAGGACAAAATGAAATTACCAAGTAAAAACTGTCTACCAAAAAAATATTCATCACTTTTTTGATGGACTACCATTTTATTCAGGTGTTTTTGAATTTTTTTTAAGGAGTCCAAAATATGTTCGCTCCTACTGTACAATTTTACTGTCTGTCGATCGCACAATCTACTGTTTATTCCATTAAACTATCATTCTTTTTTGGTACACAAACATACTTAATCGCTAAAATACCTACTTCAGTACGCTTATAAACATACCTAAAATTTTATTTTCGTACTGTCTATTGAAAATATTTGCCATGATCCAATGTGATTAAACTTTCGCAATTAAATAAACTAAGCAACTTCTCAGTGTCGATCATTGAACATGGATCCCATCAAGTAATTCGACGGTTGGCTGCTCGCATCATGTATGTATGTAGCTTGACGCAATGCATTATTCGCTAAGTACATGCGTACCTACTTAAAAACAATGCGAATACGCAATTAAAAAGGGTGTACCCTAAGAAGCTAGTTTGAAACGAATATTTATTGCATCGTTTGCGAAACCCAAAATCAACACTTCTGCATTGTTAAAAAGGCGTTGTTTAGTGCGACTGTAGATAATTTGGACGTGAACTTTTGAAAATATTAAATATTAAACTTAAAAAAGTTGGGACATAATCATAATTAAAATTAAGTAAATACCCAAAGTCAACTTTTTATACAATTTCCAACAGCTTATCTTATCTACAAAAGGTGACTATAACTTTAGTACCTACTTTATTTAAAATTTTCTGATGACCCAAATCGGTCGATTAATCAGATTCCTTTTATTCAACCGATTATTTTTTTTTTTTAAATGCAATTATTAATGAAGTTTAGGTTGATTGGCACGTTCTATTGATTGACCAACACCACTCTCCTAAAAACTTATGATTTTATTACTTTAAATATCGATTTCAAAGAGCGGAAGTGGCGCTACCAACTATGTACCGTCTAAGAATTATTTTTTCATTATTTCTTTTTAAATTTATTACTTAGTACGTGCCGCCATTTCCGTGCTCATTCTCTTAATGTTACTCATTTTTTAAAGGCATTATGAATTCTATATTGAATTCTTTCAACCTTATGTGAGTATACCTGCAAATGTATGCAGGAAAATCTTTTGTACCTTTACTGCGTTTCTGTAACTCAATTCGATCGATCGTCTCGACTGAAATAGTCGATTTGACGTCATATTGACGTAACACTAATTTGTTTGTTTCTGTAAGAAAATGTGTTTTGTCGATTTATTTTCTCACTTGCTTTTGAGGTAGTGACAAATTTTTATTTTTTTTTTCAATTTTGAATGGAGTCGAGTGTGACGACATTAAAATCGAGAATTTTGTCCATTTTTTACAGAAACGGGGTACTGGGCCTGGATTCTTTAACAGTGAGTTTGGAAATTTTCACTTTTCCACCATTTAAAATATATGGAAAGAATAGTGTACATTTCAAAACTCACAGTTAGAGAATCCAGGGCCAGGTCTACATTTCGGAAGTGGTTTAAACTTCCAAAGTTTAAATCGTTTTTCGTTGGATCCAAACTACATAGATCAACACTGACTAATAAAAGTATCATTTTGAAATTTTGTTTTGTATAAATAAACTAGCTGGTGCCCGCGACTTCGTATGCGTAGCTTAGGCATTTGAAATTAATCAAATGGTTTACGACAGCATTCATAAACACCTTTTGTTTGATACCCATAATGTACTAACTCATTTTTGTGGAAATATTCGTCGATACCTCTGAAACCGGTCGAGCTATCGAAATTTCAAGATATCTCCCAAACCATTTCAGATATTTCAATGAATCATATCGCATATTATAGCACTCATTGACACCTTTCGTTTGACACCCATATTGTACTAAGATATTTTTGGTCACCCCACATATTGGGCGATGCAAAAAATGATAAAAAATAATATCTTAAACTTTAAGTTGAGCGTCTAGCAATCCAACGATTCAATTCCATTCAGTATATTTAGAGTGGTACGACCACAAACATACAGACAGACATGGTCCACGTATTGGGCGATAACTCCAAAACCGGTTGAAATATCGAAAAAAGTAATATCTTAAATTTTAAGTTGAGCGTTGAGCAATCCAACGAAAAAAGTTTCATTCAATTCCATTCATTACTTTCAGAGTGATACGGCCACAAACATATGGACAGACAGACACACACAAATTTTTAAAATGGTTGATTTGGATTCTACTCTCTTAATAATGCTTCCCCCAATCAATTTTTTGTTGATATCTTCCATGTACAGACATCGACTTGTTACAATTTTATTATATGTAGAAATTACGTCTGTATATACGTATGTACATAATAGCAAGTAATGAAGTCTAAGTACGGGTAAACCGACCTTAAATACCCAGCGGTAGTTTTTAGAACGGGATACAAGATTTTGTGATTTTCGAGATTT
The DNA here is from genome assembly GCA_964058755.1 of Campiglossa producta. Taxonomy (NCBI): domain Eukaryota; kingdom Metazoa; phylum Arthropoda; class Insecta; order Diptera; family Tephritidae; genus Campiglossa; species Campiglossa producta. The sequence continues at coordinate 145,411,547 of CAXKVI010000002.1, read as the reverse complement.
TCCATATCGAAATTGGGCGTGGTCGGGAAGCGATTTTGTCCAATTTCATCAGGTATACTCCTTATAATGTTCGTATACCTTGTGCCTAATCAGTTTAAAAGTTATGACCAGTCGAATTTTAAAAATTTATCAACAAATCATAATCAACCTGCCAAACTATATCATTTTAGCCATTTCTGTTACGGAATTATGTCAATTTAGCTGATTTTCGATATCGAAAGTGGGACGGATTGGAGGGCGATTTTATTCCATTTAATCATGAGTTATAAAATCTAATACAAAATTTTTTGAAATTTTTGTCTACATATCGGTATGTTTGTTCGCGCTTCACTCCAACACCGCTAAACAGATCTGAACGAAAGTTTCAGCAATGCACTGGCAGATTCCCAACCTAAAGTTAAGAGGGCATTTTACATTGAACTGATGAAGTTACGATCGAGCTTTGACTCGAATTATCAACGAAACATTTTGGCGCTAGTTCTTGATTTTCCTGCAGGGTTCGCGTTGTTTTTAAGTACGCCAATACTAAAATATCCCTTATGTGGCTATGGCAGAATGCCACCTATGGTGCTCATCGTCTTGGCGCTGGTGTTTAGAAACATTTATTTATGTGGTCAGCGACACCTTAGCAAATAAAATCTTTCTTTCATATTCTATGAACCCAAAGAATTTTATTTTATAGCCATATAGATAAGTATTTATATGCTTTTTCATATATCTATGTAGTATACCTATTTTATATTTCTTTTATTTCCTATCAATAAAAAAATTGCCAATACAAATAAATGTCGTTAGACCATTAAGTACTGCGAAGCGAAGCATTTGATTCCCAATGTGGGCAGTTATCGTTTATTGTTGTTTACCTAGTCTTGCAACATTAAAAATAATTTGCACGTTGTGTGAGTCGTTTTTAAGTTCATACAAATAATATTTTCATTGCAGTGCGCATTTTGAATACTAACTAAGAGTAGCTGCATGCCTCAAGCATTCTAACACAGTTCAATGGGCAATGCGAACAAAATTTGTGTTGGCAATAAAGACACAACCGGCATACCGGTAGCCAATGAACTATAGATTTCTATCAACTTATATGTATGTGCATTAAGGTGACTAAAAAAAAGAAATGGCTTCTTGTTTTAGACGCATGGCAGTATAGCTTTCATCCCTAACATTTTGTTACACAAATCGGTTCCGGAAAAGGTTTGTATAGAGTTCTTCCTGAGCTTTTTGGTGCCTCGGAAAGAAGGCCAATAGGGAAAAAACGTCGTCTAGCTTAAAGAAGGAAAACCGAAATGTGAAAACCTTAAAATGCTGACTAATACTAATGGGAATAACGCCCGAAAATACTTTCAAAAGCTTTGGCGAATGACAGAAGGTTTCCAGACCGGGACAGATTCTTGCCATGAAAATAACGCCGAACTGGTAACCAATGTGTGAATGTACGAATACCAATTTATATTGCACAGTGTGTAGAGCCAACGATGTAAATCCATAGAATAGTACAGTGTGAATGATTGTATCTTTGACTTGGAAATGGTGTTTATATATTTGTCGAAGCATGATCAATATTTTCAGGATCTCTGTTCTCATTGCTCAGACTTGCGTTAAATGATTCTTCCTCCATTATAAATCTTGCGAAGTAAGTCCCTCGACAATGATGTGTTCAGCTCCGCACTCAAATTATAATTGCCTTTCAAAAGCAATTCAATATTTCCAAAACGTATTTTCCAAACTTGACAGCATCGAATACACATAAACACACCAACACACATCATTCAAGGGCCTTACTTGGTAGAGCTTTTCAACTCTCACCTCGCTCTCAATAATTCAGACATAAAAGCAAAGACTAATATGATTTTATAGGAAGTACATTCTTACAGTTTTATTCAGAATAACTCAAGTGACATAAAACATAAAAACATAGTAAACACTAAAACCCCTTTTATACAAAAGCTACTATGTTCTAAAGACACACACACTATGACAAGTTCATTCAAAGTAGCAAAAAGGAATACAGTAGAACACTGATATAACTAACTATAATATCAGTTGCTCCGACACGGCCTTCCTGACGATCACACGTCCTCGGGTGTGTCTAAAACAAATTAAACATTTACAAGTTACAATTATAAAAATCATTCGTAAATTGCCGAGTTTTAAAACAAAGGAACAAGTAATTTCTAACTTCAAACATTATTACTAAAATACTGTTTTCTCGTCCAGAGACTCATTTATATGACAGATCTTAAACTGGGAAAACAAATACAAGACAATTAAAAATAACGGTTCCCACTTCCAACTCTCCATTAACAAAATGTTATTCCAACAGAACCATGCATGCCTGAAAGCATCATCTCATCCACATCACAGTACCAAACACGCCACACGCCATGATCAAACATTGCTGTTTGCACTTGTGCTTGTATTATGGTCAAAGTGATACCACAGCCTCATATTTCACTTATGGCTTTTTTTTTTTTTTTTTTTTTTTTAACTCATTTGTCCTCAGTACCAATCTCAGCATTAGTACTATCTTTGTCAACCATTTCGAGTTCTGTAGGAACCTGCCCTTCTGGCATTTTTCTCAAATGCTCATGCGCATACTTGTATGTTCTCTTGCTTGTCATTGATTTAAGCACATACCTATCCCCATCTAAGACTTCTGTCACTATAAATGGACCTCTGAATTTCGGATCTAACTTTGTTTGATGTCTTTCCTCATTCTTTAACAACACATAGTCTCCAACTTTATGTTTAACAATTTTTGCCCTGTTTTTATCAAATTTAGTTTTATCATATGTAGCGTTAGTTTGCATGTTATCTATAGCTTGTGTTCGTATAGTTGAAGTGTTAAGAGTGCATCCCTCATTATCAATGGGTATTAAACCTAAAGGTCTTGCTTCTTTGCCAATAAGTAATTCCAACGGACTAAATTTAGTCACTCGATTAGTAGTACAATTTAAAGCTAACTGAATCTCATTTAATGCATCTTGCCAAGAACGATTACTTGTTTCCACAGCAGTTAAAAGGCTTTTCAGTGTGCTCATAACACGTTCAACCTGCCCATTAGCACGACTTGCCCCGGTAGCAATTAAGTGCAAATCTATTTTTTGTGATGAGCAAAAGTCCCGAAATTTTTGGCTAGCGAAACATCTACCCTGGTCAGCAATTACACGCGATGGAACACCAAACAACGATATCGAAGATTTTAATGATTTAATACAACTATCAGCATCAAGATTCATCGTGTGATATAAATAAACAAATTTGGTAAAAGCATCAATCTGAACTATAATATATTCCTTAAGATCATTCTTGCCACTTAATTTTCCCGTTATATCAACATGAACGGTATGCCATGGAATATTAACCTTAGGAATGGGATGAAGTTCAACTTGAACTTTACCGGAAGTTGATTTTGAGAGCCTACAAGTAATGCAATTTTCCACAAATTTTCGAACATATTTCGACATGTTTTCAAACCAATAAAAATCATAGACCTTATCAAGAGTCTTTGCCCAACCAAGATGCATTATCGATTCATGAACATGATTGATTACAGACCACCTGAAAGATCTCGGAATCACTGGCAAACACTTTGTTTTTCCATTTCTTTGTATCTTACGGTAGAGAGTACCCGCCCGTAATTCATATGTTTTTGCTACTTCTTCCGTAAGCTCATTGTTACGTAACTTCAAAACTAAAGCAAATATTTCTTCATCACGCTGCTGCTCAGCGAGAAGCCAATTATCTGAAATTTCAGCCAAGTTCACACGCTTTTCAACAACTTTAATAAAGGGTTTAGCCTCTGCTGGAATGGGGTTCCTAGAAAAGAAGTCAGCATGTGCCATACGTTTTCCCTCTCTATATTCTACATCAAAATCAAACGACTGCAAGTAGGCCCACCATCTATGTACTCTGGGTGTCAACTCTATTTTTGTGCGAGAAGCTTTCAAAGAGTTACAATCCGTAAACACTACAAACTTACGCCCTTGCAAATAATGACGAAAATGCTTTACCGAATTAAAAACGGCCAGTGTCTCTAACTCATATGAATGATATTTGGACTCTGCCGGTGACGTTCTTTTACTATAATTCTCCACTACATGGGGTTTGTTATTAATTTTATGCAACAAAATTGCACCATAGCCATCTGCGCTAGCATCGGTATGTAACTCGATAGGATATTGTGGATCAAAGATTACTAAAACCGGCTTATCAGTTAATATTGAAATTATATTTTGTCGTATTTTTTCATGTTCGGGCTTCCATAAGGTTTGTTTACTGACCAAAAAAAAGTTCAGAGCAGGTTAGAGCAGAGCAGAGCAGGGCCGCTGTCATAATAGAAATAGAGCAATTTAGAGCAACTCGGAGCAGAAATGCCATGAAACACTTGAATCTCGATAGTTTCTTTTTAATTGGTTTTTTTGTTTTAATCTGCAAAATTAATTCAAATTCACGTTTACACAAACATTGATTTTCTTGCAAGCTAATTTTTTTTTAAGTTTTCAAAAATTTATTTTTTCCTGACTGACAATTGCTTCTCTGCTCTAACTTACTCCATAAAAAGCTAGAGCAGAAATTTGTGATCTGGATTACTCTAGTTTTGTTTTGAGCGTACTCATGAAACAAAAGATAGAGCAACCTAGAGCAAGAAAATTGTTCGTTAAACACAATTTTGTGAAATATCTCAATCTGGCGTAAGCTAGAGCAGCCCAATAAACAAACCTATAAAAATTTACTCCTATCAGAAGTAAGAAAATAAAGACTTTTCATTAATTGAGAAAACTTCGGTACAAATTGACGGAAATAAGACGCTAACCCAATAAATTGCCTCAACTGTGTGACCGACTGTGGGGGCGGAAGAGCAGTCAAGGCTTGAATTTTCCGTGGGTTAGGCCGAACTTCTCCTGCTGCAATTTCATATCCGAGATACTCAACACTCGTTTGAAGAAAAGCGCACTTTGAAATATTAAAGGAAAATCCGGCCTTAGTAAGAACATTTAACACGTTTTGTAATCTCTCAAATGCTTCTTCTTTTGTTGTGGCAACAATCATAATGTCATCCATATAAACTATGACGTATGAATGGGCCAACTCACCTAAGGCATTCATTACAGCACGTTGGAAGACAGAAGGAGCATTTTTTAGACCAAATGGCATAGCCAAATATTCGTATTGCCCTTCTGGAGTAACAAAAGCTGTGCGTTCAATTGAGTTGGGATGTATAGGAATTTGATGGAATCCACTCGCCATATCCATACACGAAAAATACTTCGCCCCACGTAATCTAGCGATCTGATCTGATATCAACGGTAAAGGATATTTATCAGATACCGTATTCGCATTCAGCTCGCGATAATCCACGCATAAACGATCGGAACCATTTTTCTTTTTAACGAGCAAAATAGGACTAGCAAATGGCGAGGAACTGGGACGAATGATATTAGATTCCATCAAATCCTTAATCCTATCTCTGACAATAACTTTCTCTTCAGCACTAAGTCTGTAAGGCCGCCTTTGCACAGTTTTGTTTGGATCAACCAACCGTATTTCTAACTGACCAGTTGTAATTCGAGTTCGCGGAATCCTATCAATAAACCAATCAGAATATCTCTGCAAAATGTCTATCAACTGAGTCTTTTCACTCCCAGTGAGATCTGAATTAATGGAAGTAAGATCTACCTTATTATTTTCAACAGAACAAGCATTAACGAGTTTTTCTTTAAAAATATCAAATTTATCACGGGTTATCACAACACCGAACCCTTGGCAAAGAATTTCACGACCAATCATTACATCATGCTTTAAACAATTGTCCATAACTACATGAAACAAAACTTCTAGTGAATATTCACTTATTTTAACAGTCGACAAAATTTGAACGGTGGAACTTGTAGAGGAACCTCCTATACCTTTTAAAATAACAATATTGTGAAATCTTCTTCCACACAACTTTCCTGCCACCCCTTCTTTCACTAATGAACATTCGGCACCCGAGTCAAAACAAAATGGAATGAACTCACCCAATTGACAAAGGACACCTCTTGGCTCAGCTACTGTACAAATATCAACGCGCTTCACGTGGGTATCCTTTTTTACTTCACTGGATGACAAACGGTTGCTCTTTGAACAAACTGACGCAATATGACCAACCTCTCCACATTTGTAACAGGTAAGCGACGAGCGATCCCTTGATGTTACCGTGCTGCTAACTGGTTTAGATGGAAGCTTTCCTTTGTCTCTCTTCAAATTACAATCAACCATCTTATGCCCTTGTTTTCCACAATAATGACACCTAACTGATGACTGCAACTTCATTCTTTTATTTTCAGACCATGCCGAATTTTCTTGTTCCCTTTTCTTGACAAATGCAAATGCCTTCAACTCTTGCTGCAACTCATGTCTAGTCTTTATATTTGCCGTGAATATTAAACGTTGTAATCTGCTATCAATTTGAGCTGTATGTGAAAGAACCACCGATACTGCAATCTCCTCCATGTTCATCGATTTCCATGTAGACATTAACGACGTGACCAAACGACTTCCATAAACTGAAAGGCATTCTCCTTCCTTCGGACGACCATTAAACATGTTGAGAAGAGTTGCTGCCGCAGTCTCCGTACCCTCGAAACGTTGTACAAATAAATCTTTGAACTGTGTCCATGTAATTCCTGCATAACAAATCTGTGATAGCCAATGAGAAGCACTACCCTCCAACGATTTGCTGAGAGCTATAATGAGTGCACTTCCTTCCAAGGGACTTTCAGCTAAAATGACGTCAACAGTAGCACACCAGGAAATGGCATTCGCTCCAGCACAATCAGGATTAAATTTCGGAAATAAAATTGTCTTAACATCTTGCTTGGCCGAGGATTGAAAAGCTTTGATGATTTCCAAAAAATGTTGATTTTGTAGCTCTAAAATTTTTTTCCACATTTCACACGAATTTTCTTGAGACGTGGCTTGTCCCGCTTCTGATGTCGAAGCATGATCAATATTTTCAGGATCTCTGTTCTCATTGCTCAGACTTGCGTTAAATGATTCTTCCTCCATTATAAATCTTGCGAAGTAAGTCCCTCGACAATGATGTGTTCAGCTCCGCACTCAAATTATAATTGCCTTTCAAAAGCAATTCAATATTTCCAAAACGTATTTTCCAAACTTGACAGCATCGAATACACATAAACACACCAACACACATCATTCAAGGGCCTTACTTGGTAGAGCTTTTCAACTCTCACCTCGCTCTCAATAATTCAGACATAAAAGCAAAGACTAATATGATTTTATAGGAAGTACATTCTTACAGTTTTATTCAGAATAACTCAAGTGACATAAAACATAAAAACATAGTAAACACTAAAACCCCTTTTATACAAAAGCTACTATGTTCTAAAGACACACACACTATGACAAGTTCATTCAAAGTAGCAAAAAGGAATACAGTAGAACACTGATATAACTAACTATAATATCAGTTGCTCCGACATATTTATTCCTAGGTTTGGAAATGGTGTTTATATATTTATTCCTAGGTATGCAACTAGCAATAAACTCATCAAAATGTATTGAGTTGAGTATACTTACTTGAGTATATGGTAGGGATGTTACGAATGTGACTTAAATCTAAAGTTTCTGTAACTCTATTCGATCGATCGTTTCGACTGAAATAGTCAATTTGACGGCATAATGTCATTACACTCACTATTACCGTTTCAATAAGATTTTTTTTATTTCATTTTGAATCGATTCGGTGACGTTTTCTTACAGTTATCGGAATCGAAAGCAGTAGTAAAATTAGAGTACGTGAATTACTAGCTAATCATTGTCTTCCAATAAATGATGGTGAGAATCTAGAAAGTATATTCAACCAGGTCTCATCATCATTTATCGGCCCTAAATCACGCCAGTCGTTTCTTTTTAGCGACAACTGACGCCAATTGGAAACACCAAGGGATTTCAAGTCATCCTCACCTTGTTGTTGTCATATCAGTCGAGATCTCCCGCTTACTTTGCTGCCGTATTCGAGTGTCGATAGGAAAACCTTCTGTGCTGGAGTTTCCTTATCTATTCGTATGAGCCAGCCAGCGTAGCCTTTGGGCTTTAATTCGCCGCGCATCGTTAAATTTTCATCGATACTCGCCGAAGAGTTTTTGTCTCAAATACTGCAAGCTTCATCTCATCTTCTCTTGACACTGTCTGTTCATGATTCCGAGCCGTCCATTAGGACTTGTATGATGAGAGACTTATAGAGCGTGATCTTTGGATGTATAGAGATGACTTCACTTCTCGATTGTCTACTTTTCTAGACTGACATTATTTTCAGTGTTAATGCTGGTTCCCAAAAAGACGAAGTCCCTCACAGTTTCAAATTTGTAACTACAAACGGAAACTTGGTAGATATTTCGTCTTGTCCTAGTTCACCGCAAGACCCACTTTTTTCGCTTCTTTATCCAATTATTAAGTTATTAATTTTGGATATATTTATCCAAAAACGAAATCATAAAAATCCAAATCATAATTCTTGAATAATTTGTTAGCTAGTGTATATGTAAAGTTCCTGGGGTATTCTAGTATAAAACTCGCATAAAAAGTTCGAATTTATACTCTATGTAGATATGAATAATTTTGAAAAATTGTGTTGAAAATTTTGAAACATAGGGGCATAGCCGTAGCCGAGATATTGTAGGTACTAAAATTCTGGTCAGGTACTAAAGTTTAGACAGATAGGCCATTAGAAATGGTGTCAAAAAGCTGATGCTGACTTTTTTTTGAGGGTTTAAGTTACTCTCAAGTCGGTTAGAGAGGACTCATATACAAAGATATGACATCTATAGTTTTATATCTTTACCAGATACACCTCACAACCAGGTTTCCAAAAACGGTACAGTGTTTCGCATTTTGTCGTGTAATGCTACAGATCAATCTTCGTTATAGCACAAAAATAATCATACATTATGATTCGTTACATCTCTTCTATTAGGTTACAAACAAATATATAAAAAATAGTGATCTCTATGAAATCAATGAAAAAAGTGAAAAAAATAGTTCAATTGACAGCCAATACATTTAATTTCGACATATTTAACTTGCAATGGAGCTTTAGAACATATGAACATGTTATACATATTTTTTGCTTAATTTTTGCATGTTTTATTTGTGAATGCCGTGCAATTTATAGAGCGTTGCGGGCAAGGTGAGCGATAACTTTAAAACAAATTTTATTTACGTTGCCTTGTGCTTGAAGATAACATGATAATATAGAAGTTCACATTTCACTACAACTTACAGGTCTAAGTACCGGAATGATTCTTACTGCCACTCCATATATGTATGTATGTTGCTTACTCAAAAAGTCATATGTAACCAATTGCTTACAGCCATATCAAAAACCCTGCTTTTAATACAAATTGACAGATTTGCATTGTACAAATAAGCTCTGATTCCTTACACCAATTTGACAGTCAGAAATAGTCATGAACTACAGGAAAGTGATCCCGTAAGCCACTTTTCTGACTGGTGAGAGCAGAAAATTAAGTTCTCTCCAGTCAGAGAGTGGCAAGATTTAGTCAGTAGATTTTTTGCTGGAAAATTCTGACTACTTTTTGTAGAACTGTCAAGCGTTCAAGTTTGACAGTTCTACCATTTTAGCGATCCCGTACTCCTTGGTGTTGCTCTCGCACTGAGCGCGGATTTTCTCAGTTCTAGTAGTTTTAATCAGAAATGTAAGGGATCACAGCTATTGTGTCTCTTATAGAATACCGGAATCATCTCAAGTCACAAATATTGTATCTAATGAAATATCTCAAATTTAGTGACTTGATATGAGACAGAATTACAGAATACTGGTATAAATGTGATGTGACAATTGAAGTGAATAAAGTAAAATCCCAACAAACACCGTACACCAAAAACCCAACTTTTGAGAAGTCATCTATAATAACTGTGTAGATCAGAGACCGCAAATAACATTTAATTTTATTATATAAGTTGGTTAAAATAGTTGTTTTTCAATTTTTTTTTTTCGATTGAAAAAATATATTTTTTTTTAATTTTAAAATTTTATTGGAAACTAAAAAATAATTTTTAAATTTGGATCGGAAAAAAGCTTATTTTTAAACTTTTTCATTTCGATCAGTTACCTACATATGTATTTCTTATGTCCTCATTATGTATTGCGAACGATAGCTCAGACGATCATTTCCGTTCGCTCCATAGATTTTTTTTTTTTAATTTTCGGTTTTCTTTTGACATAGAAAACAAAAATGAAAAAAAATGCGATGTTTTGAGCAGACGAATCGTTCTTCTGAGCTATCGTTCACAATACAAATTAAGGCCATTAATATTTTTAATTTTGAATTGAAAATAAAAGGCAATCTTTAGTTAAAACCAAGGCGAATTCATACAGGTGAGTTCGAGCGAATTCAGATCTACACACACGCGCACATTTCTTATAACTGAAATGTCAGACAAAGCAACAACATAAGCAATTTGACAGCTACGATTAGATTTTCAAGGAAGAAGAAGAACCCATATGATAGGAGGATGCCACCTGTAATGAATTCGCCCTTTAAGTACAGTTTGTCAAGAAAATGTTTTACATACGGAAAATATTCAAAAAATTTTCTTCTTGGGGCTAAATTAAACATGTTGTTGTTGTTGTTGTTGTTGTTGTTAACGACAAAAATACTTCCCAAAGGTTTTGGGGAGAAATGTCGAAATTGACAGTCCTTGGCCAGATATGAGCCCGGTACGCTCCGGTACTCCCCTGGGAGCAAATTGGTATGACCAGTGGTACCTTCTAGGTCACTTTATCGTAGATCACCCATAGAGTTAGCACGTCATTACCTATGTGAATATTAGTCTCCTCTGTATGCCTACATCGCGCATATTCTAAACCCCTAACCCGCAGGGGCATAACCTCCTTGTTAAAATTAGGGCGCTTTTTTAAACTATTTCGTTAAGTTAGTAAGGCAAATGTCTATAGATTAAGATGAAAGAAGTAGAAACGTATCTAAACTTTTTAACGCGTAGTATACTAATTAAAATATCAAATTAACTTTTACTCACCCTCTGTGTGCCCCAGTTCACACCAGCAGTGATCGTTGATGAATTGTTGCCCCAGGCAATATTTCATCACCTTATCCGAACAGCTCATCGCGCAACCTGATGGTTCTACAGCAAGGAAAATAAACACATATCAATCGCATTTCAATTTTTTGTTTTTTTTGTTTTTGGTCTCCTTACCGTTATAGTCACTGACATTGAACATCTTTAATGCTGCGATCGCATCCATGCGCGTCACTTGATGCTCGAAATGATATTCTTCGTAGGCGTGTGCATTCGATGTTTGATCTTTAAAATCGCTAATATCACAGAGTACACAAGATTGTGGCGCGGCACACGAGCTGCCTATCATATGTGAGAACCACAAGAACAATAAGGTAATTAGGACTAGGAAAGGTGAATGCGTCAAAGAGCGTTTATGCAGTAGTTGATGCATGCAATTGCTAAAAGTGCTGCTTTTGCTCCAAGAGGTGATAAAAATACGACTTGTTGTGATTTTTCTTTTTCTAATCACCGTTAAACTTTGTTGTTGATAAGAAGCGGGTATGAATAGTTTGTGGCGCGGAAATAGTCTGCTGAGTCTGATTGCCGTATGTTGTATTGAGGGTAGAACTCGCATACATCGTTGTATTGAATAATGATGCACTTGAGGCTGTGAGGATGGGTGACTTAGGATTGTTGTTGCTGGTTCTTTGGTTCTATCAAGTGGCACTCTCGTAGCATCAATGCAACTCTGCCGCCTGTCACTGTTGTAACACGAGTCACTTATAAGTGCATTTTTTTGTTTTTGTGTTATGCAGTTCGTTCGTGCATTCTTATCACTCGCGGCTGAGTGCATTTTTCATGCTGTTTTGATTATCGTTGACACACTAATATGCCGGCACAAACACTTGGCAGTAGTGTTGTTATTTTAGTGTTGTTGTTTTTGTTTTTTTCTTTCAAATAAATTATTTTTCCTTAATAATTAGACATTGTTTACATAACTAATATGACACTTAAATGCTTAGAATGCAGTCGTTAATACTTCTTCTCGTATTACATTCGAAACGCTTCACAGACCTATAAAAGATAAAATGAAGCGGAAAGCAAATGTTGATCGAATTATTCGTTTATGGTATTTTTTTATATGCATAATTGTTGTTGTTGTTGTACAAACTATTGCCGATTTGTTTCACTATATTGCTGTAGTATGTATAGTATTGGGCAAAATAAATGCAACAAAGTCAATAAACAAAAAGAAAAAAAATTTCACGATTTTTCTAGCCAATTTTTTTCAATCCACTGCGTTCTACCTTCAAATACAAGGTATCGATCGAATTGCTATTTACACGATGGATTGAAAAAAATCGGCTAGGAAAATCGACCTGTGTAAATCAGCCTTAATTTCTAATAATCAACTCGATTTTTTTTTTAAAAATATTAGAATCGTCAAAAACATTAAAATGAGTATTGCTTTCTGGGACGGGCCACTAAACACTTTTAATTCGGATCTCGTAAATTGTTTTTGATGGCTTCAGTGAACTATATCTAGTTAAATTTCCTTTCTAAACTTTCTCAACAATCCTCCATGAAAATTATAACCCTTTGATAAAAGAAAATATGTGGCCAAAAAAGAAGTCTGAAATTAAAAGAATTCAAAACCGGTTTCGGTTTTGTTCTTTTCAGATCAAAATAGCGGTTACGGGTTTGGTTTCGGTTTTGAAAAATAAATCGGCTAAAGTGGTTTACGGTTTCGACTTTAGTCCCTGCTAAAAATATAAAAATAGCGGTAACGGGTTTGGTTTCGGTTTTGAAAAATAAATCGGCTTTAATGGTTTACGGTTTCGGTTTTAGTCCTTGCTAAAAATATATTCCGATGTCCTGACAAATATTGTCTATAAATACCATATCAATGGAGATGGGAAATGGGGTTTTACATCGCCCACAAATTTTCATATCATATCGATTGCAGAGTGGAAGATCACCCTGTTTAAAAATATTTTTCAGAAACGCCCTGTCTAAAATTTTTTTTTTTCAATTTCTTTTCAAAAACGCCTTATATCACCTGAAAATTTATTGAATTTTCATTAAGATAAAACTCATTTTGAGATAGAATTTTGAAATATGGCAATATTGAAAAAAAACTGAACTAGAGCATTCTTCGAATTGAGTTTGAAAAATATAGTTTGAAATATTATGATCTTTAGAGATCGGAAAAATAGGCCAAATCAAGCACCTGTAAAAAAACTTTGTAAATTTATTTAAATAAAAATTATGTTAGCATAATTTTAGGCTTAATATTTTGACCTTCTTTCCGAACTCTAATGATCTTCCACTCGCAGTCGATATTTATTTGGAAGCTCTCACGCAAAATAATTGAAATTAATTGACACATTCTTTTTGAGCGTTGCTCAACTATGTTGCTTTAATTTCGCTCGACACTGCATATTTATATGTAAGTAAATTCTATCATTTTCACTGCATACATATTGCACTGAAATCTGACACTCAGTCATTTTAATTAGCATTTGAAAGAAATACATATTGGAAAATAGTAAAAAAATAGCCAATATAATGTTTATTAGGGTGGTCAAAGTTTATAAGAAAAAATTGTATGTTCACAAAATCATCGGGCCTTTTTGGTTACGCATACTTTACATTTCAAATTTGAGAAAAGTCGGTTAAGATTAAAACGATGCTAATCGTAGAAAATCCAAAATTGATTTCATAACGCCACCCTAATGCTTTCGAACCACGAAAAAACTAAAAAAAAAATTCCAAAATCATTAAAATATGTCACGAACTTAAAATAAACACATACTTATTTTTGAATTGAGTGGGCTACAAAACTCCAATTCTAAAAATTTAAAAAAAAAACTTAAAAATCTTGATGTACATTCGTCCAATTTTTGGAAAATGAAATTTTTAATTCGCGTTGAGCACCCTCTTCCACATATAGTAAAACGCTGAAATTTTGCACGGATAATGTGATTAGTTGTTTAGCATAATAAAATTTCAAAAAAAAAAAGTTTTTCGGCAACAAATTTAAATTAAAAAAAAAAAATCTTCATTAATACAGGTAAGATTTATAGCATTTTTTGATTTATTAGATTTTTGTCGAAGATGCCGGCGCATATATTTTAGCACGCGCCAATTGCCAAGCTGAATGGCAATATATATGTACACATTTTTTATATTATTTCGAAATTTTTATCCAAGCACTTCAGTTAATTTAAAACTTTTTTTACTCATTGTTTATATTACATATTTGCCCATTAATATTCGTGATTTCATTGTTTAGCTTTCAACCCTTTTAGATTTTATTAGCTGTTGGGGAATGTTGAAAAAACTTCTAAATTTGAAATATTTGACAGCATTTTCTAAATCATTTGTTGATTTATTAGCACTTTTCCGGCAAAGATATGCCAACTTTCACTCACGCATTTGCCCGGCGGTTTTACGAGTTTTGTTGTTTTTTTTTTTTACCGTTAACAACAATGAAACAGACCGTACTACATTTTTTACACAAAGATTTGGAATACTTTAGCCCATGCACAAGTCACGTTTCCATCGCGCGACACCAATGACAGCAACGAAATTCGAATGCGATCTCACCTCCCACTCAAAATACGATGTTGATCATATCTGTGCACCGCTTTTGACAGCCACTGTAACACTGAAGACTAAATTATTGTTACAATGTGCTAATCATTTATTTTTCTACGTTTTCGGTTTCGATTTGTATCGAAAGAATATTTTACGTTCATGTAATGGGTTCGCGTGACTGCGTCCGACGCGTCTAGTCGCTTTTATATGCAAATAAATTCTGAAAGCAGCGAAAAGTTGCAAGCCCCACATTGCCGTGAAAACAACAAACTGAGTGCGTACTATATGAACCAATGGCTTTAATTGTGTTTGTGCATATATAGGGTGCTTCGAGAGGTTGTGACGAGGGCTATATACCTTTTATGAATATGCGTCACGATTTTCACAGTTCGATCCTCAGTACGTACAGCCTTCGCGAATACCGAAATTATATTGGTCCTATCTTACCCTACCCTCGTTGGATTATGTGCTCCAATTTTTCCAGCTTTTTGAAAGCCGATCATGACAGTATACATATACTCCAAGGAGTAACAACATTGCAGTACATTGCAAAGTACTCTGACTGTAAATACTCCATGGAGTAGCAGAAACAAAGCGAAGGTTGGAGTAGGTGGTCCAGTCCTAGGACATCGCAATGTTGATTGGAGCACAATTTGTATATGCAAAAGGATTACATTTGGAGTACTCTGATGCTCCAATTGGAGTACTCTGATGATAGCAAATTGAGTACTCTCGATTTTTGCAGGGTACCTTTCTTAACGGTTCACATTACGTATATATGTAATCAGTGAAAAATCCTGCATCCGGCTTTGTTGGAAATAACAAACCAGTTTTCTCAATTTACTTAATATCTATAAAAATGTTTTCCTTAATTGAGGTTCATGTTCCGAAAATTTAGTCATTAACTTAAAGAACTAAATTTTCGCAATGAAAGTAATAGTCTCATTTCATTTTAAATTGCTCAGCAACTTTCCTTTTTTAGTTGAGTCCGGTTTTGGAGGCTAGACTCATTTCCAAAACGGCTCTTTTTATGAAAAAAAAAAAAAAACAGTCACCTTAGGAAACTATGGCCAAAAATCAACGGTAACCTCTAGGCACTTAAAATTTTCATTAACACCACGGGGCGTATGAGTAACAAAAAATACATTTTCAATTGCAGACAATTGCCTAGACCATGCAAAAAAACGATGTTATTTCGCGATTTTATCAAAAAACGCCTTTTTTTTGCTTTTGCCCGATATGATTTCATTCAGCGTATATTCAGATAAAGCAAAGCAAAATATACTGCAACTACATGAATTCGAGGCTAAAATCATTTCATAAATTTTACATCATCTATTTTGAGTTTCTTTATTTACAAAAATTTAGAATTTCGACTAAATTGTTTCAATCTGAGTCAAAGACACGCTCGGCTAGTGTTTTTTATTCATTTTTTACAGCACGTTTCGTTACATTGCTAACGAAACAAATGATAACTAAATGGTTCACCCTATACCCTCTCTATGCATTCCCCACACACACACATGAAATGATATCAGCAAGCACTGTTCTGCTGTTTTACTTAAAAAACAAGGTTGGAGCATTTGAGAGCGCACTGAGTACTCTAGAATTGTAAATTGAGTAAATAAACTAAAAATCTTTGGCAAAATAGTTGCAACTGTTAAAAATGTACAACAAAAAGAACGAGTGATTTTAAGTTGGCAGAGTAATTTTTTTCAAAATGAGTAACCTAGCTTTATGTATTAGTAAAACAGTCGATAACAGAGTGCACCTAAATGTAGATAAGAATATCCTTCCTCTTCTCAATCAAGATCTCATCCGGGAGCGAATTACGATATACGTTCCGTAAAAGACGGCCATTTTTGTTAAGCAACAATCATATGAACTATTCTGTACACAAAAAGCTGATCGTTTGACAGATTTGCCAGCAGTATTCAGCAAACATGTCTTAAAACTGGTAACTTATTTCCACTCTTAATTCGACTGAAAAGGCACCCTACAAAAAAAGTGACGCACGATGCTTTCCGTTATCCTTATAGGGGAAGAGATATAAAATCGTCTTCGGTGTAAAAAGAGAATTATTCCTTTGGTACCCGTTCCGAATCAAGTGGCTACAATTGGTTTCTCTTTCTATTCCGATTCATCCCTGCCCTACAGCAAAACCTCAAACTAGCCAGAAAAATACTAGTATGCCACTATAATTTTCTGGCAGAACTCATACTAGTCAGGAAAAATCCATTTCATACTAGTGTACAACTAGAATTTTTCTGGATGAAATCATAACAGTTAAAAAATACAAAATTCATTCGTTTCGTTTTCTTCTTTTTTCTCTTATAATTCACAGATACTTTTTCGTGATTGGGGTAATACAAATAGTCGCTGCTTTCTTAAGAATAACATGAAAATAAAGGCAAATGATAAAATAAAACGTACATAGGTCATGAAAATTCTGGTTGAAATCATACTAGTCCAGGTCCAATGCTTTTTGGACTAGTATGGGACTAGTATATTTCATACTAGCGCTTTTTGGACTGGTATTTTACAACAAGTATAATTCTAGTATATCATGACTAGTAGATGACTTTTATATTCTGGTCGAGATCTGACAATTGACATTTCGTAGGACATCAACACGTAAAAATACCAGTGCTTATATAGAAAAAAAGACAAAGCACTGACTAGTTGGACCCGGTGCACCAACTAGTTGTAAAGTAGTTTTCAACTAGTTGCTTTCGCTGCAGCTGGTTTATCTTAGTGATTCGAGTTTTTTGGAGGGGAACATAGAATTTTTCCATTACACACCCTTTTCTTTTGGATTCAAAATTTCGCTATAAGGTAATGTGAGTATTATCACTCAACAGTCAATGTTAAACAAATATGCAAGTAAACAAATACTCAAGTGAAAGAATTTTTCAGAATTCGCAAGTACCAGTCAACTTATTGACATCATTTCACTGCTAAATTATAGAGAATATTTTTATAAATATTTATGTATATTGAAACTGCTGGCGTTCAATTGTAAGATAAAAGCATTGCAGTTTGTCTTTTAAGTGACCTAATTTTATATGTGTCGAATCTTATTTAGGTTTTATTTAATTTATGATAGGCAACTTTAACGATTTGATGAGGATAAGCTAAGAACAAAAAACCCTGAAAATTTTAGCAAAAGAACCGGCGGACGACGGAAGGTTTTTAAGATCGAGAATAGAGATGGGTGTGTGCATGATTTTTCCTTCAGGACACGAAGCAGTCACGAAACTGAATTTCGAAAGTAGGCACTAACACGCACTGGAAAAAAACACTAAAACACGACACGCACGAAAAAAAAACTCTTTAATAGATTCCGTAAAAGATTTTGCACATTTTTCACCCCCCCTACAAAGCAACCCCTCAAATATATTTTAGATTTTTTTCGAGCACCGCTCTATCTGAAAATATGGTTCAAAAAAACCTATCTCAGCCAAAAATGTATGGATTTTTTTTTTTTTTTGGATTTCGGACCCAGCACGATCACGCACGAGCACGATCACACGCGAGCACGACACAAAATCGCATTTTCAAACAGGAGCACATGTACGCACGCATGCATGTTTCGTGTCACGGTCAAAAACACGCACGACGCCCATCTCTAATCGCGATTGAATTCCTGTATTACAATAATAGTCTTCTGGTGAACGAGGATAACACGCAAAAAAAATCACTCTTGCCAACAAGTGCTGTTTGGGACTCAGGAGACAGCTGAGAAGTAAAGTCCTCTCTCAAAGAACAAAGATCGCGATCGACGACTCTCTCATTATACCTGCCTAGTTGTATATATCGCAGTCATGCGGCATGCCGTGAGAATATGGAATGGCGCTTCGAGTATTACTATATCAACATAGTGCAAGCTCAACGGCTCAACTGCTCCGGGCCAGAAGAGGTTTCTATCGGTATTCAAATCCGCCAGCAGACGAAAGGGAGAGGCTCGACTGAGATGGAAAAAGGAGAATGAGGGAGGATGACTTCAACTTTTTTAGTGTGTTCTAATAATGGTGATGCTGTTGGGATAAGAAATCTAATAAGAAAATCTCTAATAAAAACATCTGCTGACCTATAATATATCACAGTATCACATATATCAGTATATACCACTATCCTAAACCTATCATGGCTGAATTTGGTCATTAATTTTATGTTTGTATTTAACTCATTTATTACCAATTTATTAGTTTAATCAATCACCTCCTCTACCATGCCACACACTGCGTTGATTAAATACGCCTATCATTTAGGTATTTAGCTATGCATTCCGCCATATTAATTCTCCATACTGACGCTTTTCTTGCTAATTGACAATCCAATGCTTGAATTCATATCATTCCAAGCATACTTCGTTGACACACTTTCTTTAGTGTCTGCACCACGACGACACCCTATTAAATACCTTATTTTATCTCTTGTTGATAATTTGTTTTAATATGTATAAGATATGCAACATATTTTTAAACACCACATATTTTTTTATTTACATGTTTACATACACATAATAATGTGATGGTTTGGGGCTTCATACTCCCTAGTTAATAATAGAAACAGAGCAGATCATAAAGTGAATTCTTTAGGTCGCCTAAAAATAGGAGTCTCGACGCAGTCAGTGGTGAACAAATGCTTTGGACCCAGTGGCAGCAAGTATATTGGCTTGTTTATTTAGTTTGGATTTAAGTATGTAAGTGAATTTTCTTCGGCAAAATACTATAAAGGCTGGGAAGAGACTAGTCTGTGGCTGCTATCTAAATGGTTCAAGAGAGGCCAAGTTTTTATGAACTACCTGAACAATGTTTTAGAGAGAAATAGAATGTCTAAACTCTAGCGTTTAAAAAGTTAAAATAATGCTTGAAACTAACCAAACAATAATAATTTTTGGGCCCTTACAACCGACCCTTCCATATATATGTATTAGGGTTGTTCAAAAAACTAAAGTTTTTCTTAGAGGTCTAGGAACCCTCCGATTTTTTTACATCCAACAAAAGAATAATCTATGCAAAATTTTAGCACTGTGGAACATATGAAGGCGGCGCTCAACGTGGTTTAATTTTCATAAATTTCTATGAAGGAGTAAATTTTAGAAATTTTTAAGTTGTATTTTTTTAAGGATTCAGATTTAAAAAAATGCGTTTTCTTCAATACATTTGATATTAAACATTTTAAGCATGTTCAGTAGAGCGTCTCGCCTTACAGGCAAAAAAAAAGTCGGCCGTACCTCCTCCCCTCATATGAAGTGTTTTTGAAAAACCTTTAAAAAAATTGTTTTTCTGGCAACACCAGTGTCGCCCAAATACATCGTAAATCGTAAATCTTATACGGTCTTCAATTAACTGACATTAGCTCGTTACATTAGGGTGATAGAAACTGAAATATGGTGGGTAAGTACCACAACGAAACGCATGAGCTCAATTATTTATTATTTTTTAGGAGAAACTCACTCCTTGAGGCAAAAAAATTGGTGTATCACACTTTAAAATCCGGCAATAAATGCCGACGATATGAAGAAAAATGCAATTGGGCGACATCTAGGGTTGCCAGAAAAAAACAATTTTTTTAATGTTTTGCAAAAACACTTCATATAAGGGGAGGTACGGCCAACTTTATATATATATATGTATATATCAGCAACCAATTCATACGTGCCAACAACTGATTTTACTATACAGGCAAATTCCCCAGTTTTTAACTACATCACAGCACAACTAGTATGAATCCAGCATGGGAAACAGTTGATTTGACTGCCTGGTATATTTAAACATGTTGCGAAAGTAGTTTGTTTATACATCTACGTACAGGTTGTTGTTTCTGAAGATGTCCGTCGGACTGAATGTTTAATTTGGATACCGAAAATCTCGCAACACTCTTAGAAGCTGTACTCGAGTAACCCCAGATTGAGACAATAGCCAAATCCGGGAACTCGAAACATTTTTTTTTAATTCCGAAAATCCCGGAATTTCTTTCTGTGATTTATTTATGGCAATTATGTCAATTTTGTATTGTTGTGCAATGTCTTGAGCATGAGTCATTCTTGCAACTAACAAGAAACTGTGTGTCCACCGCACCCAATGTCGAAAATTTTCCATATATCTAATCATGTTCGATTTTTTTAAATGAAAAAAAAAAAGAACCAGATAATTTCTCCAAAAAAAATTGTATTAACCTAATACCGCGTGATAATACCGCATTTGTAAATCCCAGAATCCTGGATGTGAAATCCAAAAGTTGCCATCCCTAGTTTGTACCCAGCCCAAGTAACAACTACACGCACAAATTTCCGTAGTTCTAGTAAAGCGAATGGCATCAGAACACGAAAGCTTAACTTCATACATATGTAAGACATTTGAGATGATATCATGATATCCTTGCTAAACTTAATTACAATATGGGCATACATATGAAGATGTACAAGTAGTATTTCTGATGGAACCATTAAAATGGTCAAATGTATGAGGGCAAAAATATTTACATAAATTGTGCTTACTTAGTGGCTGCATTAGCCCAATCTGTTATGGAAACAAAAATGAGTACTGCTTTCAACAATGAGGAAAGTACTCCTTGATGAAGCTTAGGTCCATATTACATTGCGATGTCCTAGGAAAGGATCACCTACTTCAACTCGTAGTACAGATTTTCTTTGTTTCTGGATACCTATAGGTATGTTCGTCTTTACGTTAGATAACTAGGGTAATTCTCGAGGGCGACCGTAGAGAACTACATAAGAATTCGATTAGAGATGGGAGAGAAAACTAGGCAAAAACGCAAATCACATTAAAATCCCATTAGAGAATGACATTAGAATTCGACTTAAGAATTATGATTTTCTCGATTTGATTCTACAGTGTTTCTCGAGTCGTCGTCTAGCGTTAGAGTTGGGAGAACGGGGCTAGTTCTCTAATGTCCCTCCAGCCGAAATCTAACTTTATGCTTTGTTGGGTTAATGGAATACTTAGAGGATAATGTTTCCAAAAACTTTAAAAATATTACTCCTTGGAGTACTCACAAGCAAAGGGAGAAATGGAGTAGGGAATTCTCAAAAGTAATGCAGTATGACGGAAAAGTGCTCCAACGATTTTTGCAGGGTAGATAAATACATATATGTACTCTTTCATGAGTACAAATCGTCCCGTTACTGTCTTAACCACGTATCTACAAAATAAAAATATTTCAGAAAACGAAACGAAGAAAATCAACTAAAAACTCACAAGTTTTGCATACTGAAAGTCTAGATACGAGTTGACTAATCTCACAAAAAGCCATTTACCAAGCTGATTTTCAATTCGCGTTTCCCGATGTCCTAAGGGCATTTCCACATAAAAAAACGTGTTTTCTCAAAAAGTGTAGTTTCGTGGTTAATACAGAAACAGGAAGATATGACCTAGCACATACAAAAAACTTTAACATTCAAAGTAATTGAAATACCAACATGCGAACTCAATTATATGATTGACAGCATTGTGTGAGGCGAAGGACTAATCCTCGGAGATGAGTTGCAGAAATGTCGTGTATAGTTTAATGGCTGCCATTGTTTATGGGTCATGAATATATTCGACGCCGGCAAATTGAGGTAGGCCGCTGCTAGTCACATGCAAGCAGTCAATAAAAGTGAAATCTTTTTTGTAGTGTATATAAATTGGCAATTTAAGGCGGACCCTCTTGTACACATATGTATGTATGTATTTACACAAATACCTAACCCTTATTTGGTGAAAGTGCCTTCTGCTGCCAATTAAACGAGGTGACGGCAACTTAATTTATATGCAACTGTATTGGGCTGTCATAGAAAGCAGGTCACACCGAAAAGCACTAGCTGAGGGTTAATGTTTAACTAGTTCTTTTAAAACTACCCCAAAGGGTAGTATTTGTAGCTCGATGGTTGACTCGATATGACGTCTTTGACCACCCACTAAAAGTTTCCTGCTTTTTCCGAGCTAAGTGGGGTTGGTAGCTATAATTAAGTTTAAAGAACCTTAAAGGTTCGACGGTATCAAATAAATAATTAACCCCACAGTAGCCCTACACATATCACATATGCTGACAGTTTTTTTTACCGTTACTGCAACAGCAACGCCATAGTCTTGTGTTATACAACTAAATCCTTTTTCACTAGTTTGGCTTTTCACTGCAAGGTGATTAAATGCATAACGTGCTGTGCACATGCACTACATATATGAACATGAATTTCTTAGAAATTATAATTTTTACCACATATGAAGGAAGTAGCTGGGGCATCACAAACTATGGCTCGTAACTTAATACGCACATTTCTATCATTTACAATAATACCCGTTTGTGAAATGCGATTGAATTCCTCAATAAAGTCACTTAAATATTCGTCTACATTATTTGGTTTTTGTTTTCCAACATACATACCTACAGGTAGTACCAACATACTTTCAAAGTTCACTATTCTTATTAGGACTGGCCATAGTTGGACCCTTGAACTATTAAAAAGGGGAGCACCATCGACATTACCATCAAAAACCACTTCATTGAATTCAGTGTCACATTTTATACTCGATATTTGGATTTCTATACCGAAATGGGAATAGAATCCAGGAGAAACACTTTTAATTATACAATTTCCAATATTTGGCACTAATGTTCTAATGTCCCTTGGCACGTCAAGATTTTCATCTGCCAGAATACACAGCAAATCATTGCAGCACTCCCTAGTTGGCCGGTGCTTTAGAGCCCACTCTTTTATACGCTGTGTAAATGGAATTTTTGAGTACAAACCCAAGCTAATATCACTTGGATTTTCCTCAGAAATTCCACTTACACAACATTCCTGACCATCACCTACCGGCTCAAAAATTGGTGCTTGGAGTGGAAGCTCCAAAATAGGATTTTCTTCCGGTAGCTGCGGCACGTTGAGTTTTGCCAAAAACTCTTGTTTTTTTTTGTTCACTAACCTTTTTATATTTCGACGGCTTTGCATCGTTTTCTGCATGGCTGAGTTCAATTTTTATTTTACACAAAACGCTAATAAATAAAGGGCACGATGCACACTCACTTTTTCTTTTTAATTACACGCAAAACACGACAATTGTTAATTTAATTGTAACTATACCGCACAATGCAAACGCATGAAATACATTCAATAACAACAATGGCGTCAGCATAAATAAAGCGTCAGCCTGTGTAACTCTGCGGTCCGAGATGTCATTGCGTGGTAGCGCAGGCTGGGTAATTCTGCGCAGCGCTTGCGTTGATGCGCTCATACTTACGGTTGCGCTGCTCTCGTTGGTCGAATATGAATCCCATACCAGAATGACTCTTAGTGATGCACGAGGTGGCAATTCACACCTTCTGCATCACAAAGGGTCGTTCTAGTAGTAGGTCCGTTTTCACCGGTTGAACTGCCACCTTGGGGGCAATTGTCACCGTTTGCCTGGAGGGTATTGATTGTGACTCATTCTACAAACATTATATTTGGTTTTCTTTTGCCTATATGTACATAGGTACTTTGGTTTAGTTTTAATTTTTCTATTGTTGTTATTATTTGACCCTGTCACTGCTTTTTAAGAGGGTTGATTAATAGTGGCTTAAACACTGTACACTAGGGTGGATCGACAAAAAAGTTTTTCCAGTCCACTTCTAGGATTAAAGATATTTTGAAGGCGATCCCAAAAAAAATTTTTTTTTGCCACGCCCCTCCCCTCAGCGATGGGCTATGTGGCAAACCAATTTTTTTTTTGGGATCGCCTTAAAAATAAATTTAATCCTAGGGGTGGACTGGAAAAACTTTTTTTTTGTATGGGGATCGATCCGCACTAATGTACACTCATTGGGCTTACCTAATTCATTGTTCGAAGTCGGTAAAAAATTTTAGGTAACGGCGATTTCTAGGAAAAAATTAAAAACAGCATGCCATAAATTGGAAGAGAAGCTTGGAGATTGCTGGTTTCCCCTTAACAAATTGTCAATATTGATAAATAGTTTTTTTCCGTTAGCTCCAATTTTCATCCACGAGTATGATATTGATATCGTGTATCTCTCTTTCAGATCCCTGCCGTGAACCCTTTCGGAGATAGTCAGCCTTAAAAATTAAGTAGTTTCCGATAACTCTCATTTTCCGTGAGTATGGTTTTGATATCGCATATCTCCCGTGACACAACAAAACTAAGTAACAGGGCTGATACATTAGCGCAAAATCCGAATTAAATTATCACTAAAAAATTAGTGGTAGTTCAAAAATGCACAACCCTGCAAGAAATACTACCAAAATGACGGACTGATGGCGACAACTAGCTCCAAACTGTAATACGGCTGATACATTAGCGCAAACTCCGAATTAACTGCGCTTTTGGGAGTTAACTTGAGCATAATCTTCATAATAAACTCCCAAAAATTAAGAAGATTTGAGCAGTTTTAAAAATTTGCACTGGCAACACTCTGTACATAAATAGACAACAACACCAAGAAACACTAGGAAATTAAGGGTAGCTTACAGATAGACGTCGCGCTGGTTTCTAAGATCCGACTTTCGACAACTAGATGTCGCTGAGGTAGGTAATAATATGGTGCAATAACAACCAAAGTAGTAATTCTCAATGCTGTTAATCTTCAATTTTGTGTGTATCAGGGTAAAATTTGGATCTGAATAAAGAAGATTTATAGGAGATAATCTCCGTGTGTGTATCCATGGCATAAGAAATACCTACAACCAAAAATATCGCGCCGACATGTTGCCCCAAATTACACACCTCCACCTATGTAAGTCTTGATACGCCACTGACAGGAAGAAAGAACTTCAACGTGATTTTTCGCAATTTTTGAGTGCTGAATGTTATAGACCAAGATCCCAGAGCCTAAAAGCGTCACTTATTTTATAATGGATGAAACCAATACCGATCGATAGTCCTCCCCGAATCTAGAAAGAATGTGAAAATTTTAAAGCTGTACCTATGACAAGGGCCTAGGAATCCGGGGTCAAAGTCGCCAAAAAATGACCCTAACTTCACTTATTTTATAATGGATGATTTTCACATATTTGACGTAGATTACCACCCCGCTTCAGTATCAAGTGTTGTTAGACCCGTACCAGTGACAAGGCTCCAGCCAGACACCCCCAGTTCTCGGATTTTCCTATGGAAATTTATTCTGTTTTACTAATTTCACTCATTTGGGCCACTTTGGCTGCTTTTAACTACCCAATATTTTCCCATTTTTTGTAGAACACTACCCTCAAGTAGTATCAGGAATTTTTAGACTTCGTCCCATGGAAAAAACTTCAGCCAGACACCTCAAAACTCGGGAAATTTCACTAATTTTTACTGCGCTTTCACATGTTTAAGGGTATTTGACCAACTTTGGCCTCTTTTAAATAACAGATCTTTACACATGTGTCGTAAAATGCTACCCTTAAGTAGAATCAAGCATTTCTAGACATCATCCCATGGAAAAAACTTCAGCCAGACACCTGAAAGTTCGAGAACTTTTATTTTCCTATTAATTTGCTTTCTCTTGTTTGTCCCACTTTTACTAATTTTAAATGATAGATCTTTTCACATTGTCGTAGGACACTACCCTTAAGTAGTTTCAGTAATTTTTAGACCTCGTCCCATAGCAAAAACTTCAGCCAGACACCTCAAAACTCGGGAAATTTCACTAATTTTTACTGCGCTTTCACATGTTTAAGTGGATTTCACAAACTTTGACTACTTTTAAATAGCAGATCTTCACACATGTGTCGTAAAATGCTACCCTTAAGTAGAATCAAGCATTTCCAGACATCATCCCATGGCAAAAACTTCAGCCAGACACCTCAAAGTTCGGGAACTTTTATTTTCCTATTAATTTGCTTTCTCTTGTTTGTCCCACTTTTACAACTTCTAAACGACGGATCTTTTCAGATGTTTCGTAGGACACTACCCCTAAGAAGTTTCAGTCATTTCTATACTTCGCCCCATGGCAAAAACTTCAGCCAGACACCTCAAAGCTCGGGATTTTCACTAATTTTTACAGAGATTTCACTTGTTTCAGCAGGTTTCTCCAACTTTGTCCACGTTTAAACGGCGGATCTTTACACACGTATCGTATAACACTACCCTTAAACAGTATAAGGCATTTCCGGACTTCACTCCATGAAAAAAACTTAAGCCAAACAACCCAAAGCACGGGGACTTTTCATCATTTTTAATGTGCTTTCACATGGTCAAATGGGTTTACTCAACTTTGGCTGCTTTTAAATGGCGGATCGTTACAAATGTATCGTATAACACTACTATTAACTAATATTAGGCATTTTTAGACTTCGCTCCATGACAAAAACTTCAGCCAGACACCTCAAAGCTGAGGAAATTTCATAATTCTTGCTGCGAATTCACATGTTTAACTGCGTTGCTCTAACTTTGGCTGCTTTTAAAGGGCAGATAATTTCACATGTGTCATAGAAGACCACCCTTAAGTGGTATCACGTACTTTTTGACTTCGCCCCATGTCAAAAACTTCAGCCAGAGACCTCAAAACTGAGGAATTTTTATAATTCTTACTGCACTTTCACATGTCTAAGCGAGTTTGTCCAACTTTGGCTGTTTTTGAAAGGCAGATCTTTGCACATGTGTCGTGGAACACTATCTCCAAGTAGTATCAGGCATTTTTATACTTCATCCCATGGAAAAAACTTCAGCCAGACACCTCAAGGCTGAGGAATTTTCATAGTTCTTACTGCTTGTTCACATGTTTAATCGGGTTGGTCCAACTTCGGCTGCTTTTAAAGAGCAGATCTTTTCACATGTGTCATAGAAGACCCCCTTAAAGAAGTATCGGGTATTTTTATACTTCGCCCCATGTCAAAAACTACAGTCAGACACCTCAAAACTGAGGCATTTTCATAATTCTTACTGCGATTTCACAGGTTTAAGCGAGTTGGTCCAACTTTTGCTGTTCGTAAAGGGCATATCTACACACATGTGTCATAGAAGACCACCTTAAAGAACCATCGGGTATTTGTATACTTCGCCTCATGTCAAAAACTACAGCCAGACACCTCAAAACTGAGGAATTTTCATAATTCTTACTGCGATTTCACAGGTTTAAGCGAGTTCCCTGCAGCGAAACCTCAAACTAATCAGAAAAATACTAGTATAGAACTATAATTTTCTGGCAGAACTCATACTAGTCAGGAAATATCCATTTCATACCAGTATACAAATAGAATTTTCCGGCTGAACCCATACTAGTCAGGAAATATCCATTCCATACTAGTATACAACTAGATTTTTCTGGATGAAATTATACCAGTTGAAAAAAACAAAATTCATTCGTTTCGTTTTCTCTTATAATTCATAGATACTTTTTCGTGATAGGGTAAATACAAATAGCCGCTGCTTTCTTAAGAATAAACATGAAAATAAAGTCAAATGATAAAATAAAGGGTAAGCCAGGAAAATTCTGGTTGAAATCATACTAGTCCAGGTTAAAAGCCTTTTTGACTAGTATATTCCATACTGGTCCTTTTTGGACTAGTTAATTTTTTGGAAATTATACTAGTCCAGGATGAACTAGGATGGAACTGGTATCTTACAACTAGCATGAAACTGGTATTTCCTGACTAGAAAATAACTGGTATATTCTGGTCGAAATCTGACAATTTACATCTTGTAGGACATCAACACGTAAAAAATACCAGTTGCTTATATGGAAAAAAGACAGAACACCGGGCCCAACTAGTCAGTGTTCTGTCTTTGTTCCATATAAGCCCGGTGCACCAACTAGTTGTAAAGTAGTTTTCAACTAGTTGCTTTCGCTGCAGGGTAGCGACATAAGAGTGACACTGTCTGAAATGCAACAAATTCCACATCTGAACACTTTGTATGGGCTGAACTGTTCTAATTTGCTTGATCATGTCCTATGGAGAGATCAATTGCGAAAAAAACTCGAGCTTTAAGGTGTTTGGATGTTGTTTTGGTCATGGGAAGATCTCCAAAAATGCCTGATACCACTTGAGAGTTGCGTTCTACGACACATGTGTAAATATTCGCCTTTTAAAAATAGTCAAAGTTGGACAAACCTGCTTAAACAATCGAAAGCACAGTAAGAATTATGAAAACTACCCAGATTTAAGGTGTCTGGTTAAAGTATTTGTCATAAGGCGAAGTCTAAAAGTACCTGGTACCACGTAAGGGTGGTCCTCTATGTCACATTGAAAATATCTGCCCTTTAAAAGCAGCCAGAGGTAGACCAACCATCTCAAACATGTGAAAACGCAGTAAGAATTATAAAAATTTCTCAGTTTTGAGGTGTCTGGCTGTAGTTTTTGACATGGGCGAAGTATAAAAATACCCGATACTTCTTTAAGGTGGTCTTCTATGACACATGTGTGAAGATATGCCCTTTACGAACAGCAAAAGTTGTACCAACTCGCTTAAACCTGTGAAATCGCAGTAAGAATTATGAAAATTCCTCAGTTTTGAGGTGTCTGACTGTAGTTTTTGACATGGGGCGAAGTATAAAAATAGCCGATCCTTCTTTAAGGGGGTCTTCTATGACACATGTGAAAAGATCTGCTCTTTAAAAGCAGCCGAAGTTACGAACTCGCTTAAAACTTTGAAATCGCAGTAAGAATTATGAAAATTCCTCAGTTTTGAGGTGTCTGGCTGAAATTTTTGACATGGGGCAAAGTATAAAAAATACCCGATACTTCTTTAAGGTGGTCTTCTATGACACATGTGTGAAGATATGCCCTTTACGAACAGCAAAAGTTGGACCAACTCGCTTAAACCTGTGAAATCGCAGTAATAATTATGAAAATTCCTCAGTTTTGAGGTGTCTGACTGTAGTTTTTGACATGAGGCGAAGTATAATAATAGCCGATCCTTCTTTAAGGGGGTCTTCTATGACACAAGTGAAAAGATCTGCTCTTTAAAAGCAGCCGAAGTTGGACCAACCCGATTAAACATGTGAAAAAGCAGTAAGAACTATGAAAATTCCTCAGGCTTGAGGTGTCTGGCTGAAGTTTTTGTCATGGGGCGAAGTCTCAAAATGCCTAATATTAGTTAATAGTAGTGTTATACGATACAGTTGTAGCGATCCGCCATTTAAAAGCAGCCAAAGTTGGGTAAACCCATTTGAACATGTGAAAGCACAGTAAAAATGATGAAAAGTTCCCGTGCTTTGGGTTGTTTGGTTCAAGTTTTTTTCATGGAATGAAGTCCGGAAATGCCTGATACTGTTTAGGGGTAGTGTTATACGACACATGTGTAAAGATTCGCCGTTTAAACGTGGACAAAGTTGGAGAAACCTGCTGAAACAAGTGAAATCTCTGTAAAAATTAGTGAAAATCCCGAGCTTTGAGGTGTCTGGCTGAAGTTTTTGCCAAGGGGCGAAGTCTAGAAATGACTGAAACTACTTAAGGGTAGTGTCCTACGAAACATCTGAAAAGATCCGTCGTTTAGAAGTTGTAAAAGTGGGACAAACAAGAGAAAGCAAATTAATAGGAAAATAAAAGTTCCCGAACTTTGAGGTGTCTGGCTGAAGTTTTTGCCATGGGATGATGTCTGGAAATGCTTGATTCTACTTAAGGGTAGCATTTTACGACACATGTGTGAAGATCTGCTATTTAAAAGTAGTCAAAGTTTGTCAAATCCACTTAAACATGTGAAAGCGCAGTAAAAATTAGTGAAATTTCCCGAGTTTTGAAGTGTCTGGCTGAAGTTTTTGCCATGGGACGAGGTCTAAAAATTACTGAAACTACTTAAGGGTAGTGTCCTACGACACATGTGAAAAGATCTATCATTTAAAATTAGTAAAAGCGGGACAAACAAGAGAAAGCAAATTAATAGGAAAATAAAAGTTCTCGAACTTTCAGGTGTCTGGTTGAAGTTTTTTCCATGGGATCATGTCTGGAAATGCTTCATTCTACTTAATGGTAGCATTTTACGACACATGTGTAAAGATCTGTTATTTAAAAGAGGCCAAAATTGGTCAAATCCGCCTAAACATGTGAAAGCGCAGTAAAAATTAGTGAAATTTCCCGAGTTTTGAGGTGTCTGGCTGAAGTTTTTTCCATGGGACGAAGTCTAAAAATTCCTGATACTACTTGAGGGTAGTGTTCTACAAAAAATGGGAAAATATTGGGTAGTTAGAAGCAGCCAAAGTGGCCCAAATGCGTGAAATTAGTAAAACAGAATAAATTTCCATAGGAAAATCCGCGAACTGGGGGTGTCTGGCTGGAGCCTTGTCACTGGTACGGGTCTAACAACACTTGATACTGACGCGGGGTGGTAACCTACGTCAAATATGTGAAAATCATCCATTATAAAATAAGTGAAGTTAGGGTCATTTTTTAGCGACTTTGACCCCGGATTCCTAGGCCCTTGTCATAGGTACAGCTTTAAAATTTTCACATTCTTTCTAGATTCGGGGAGGACTATCGATCGGTATTGGTTTCATCCATTATAAAATAAGTGACGCTTTTAGGCTCTGGGATCTCGCTCTATAAATTATTTTTATATGCCTATCTAATACGCACAAATACGCTATTTTTCTAAACGAACCCACAATTTTTCACTTTAAATATATTAAGAGTTTAATAAAAACTCACATTTTCTTCAGCAACTTTTACAAAAACACGTTTTTAGAATATGCACGAAATTCAATATCAATTATCATGTTCCGACTTGCACAAATTAATTCCAATTGGGTAAAAATGGAACATAGCATTCTTCTTCTCGTTATTTTACTCTTTCTAATAATGGAATTTGTCTTTGTTCTCGCTCTAAAAGCGCAAATTAGAGCAACACCTCCGCTGGCAACTTAAGATGCCAATGGGCATTAATGAGTTAATTGTTATAACTTATGGTACATCATAGTGAAATAAACAAGGTGAAGTAATATGTCCTCTTTGTTCAGTCATTCGGCTATCTGAAAATTTCGAGGCAATGTTGTCCCCAAATCAATGTTGCCTTTCTTTCAAGGTGCTGCTTTTATAAGATTTGTTAGTGTATGGATGGGGAATTTTTAGTAAATATTAAAAAAATATGTGTATTGCAACATTTCGATATTCCTTGACATTTTGCCGTCATTTCGCTAAGAAAAATATCGTTTTTTTTTTTTAAATTTCGCGTTTTGTTTTATGAATAATGCCGAAAGGAAGCTGTGCGTTGTGTAAAAAAACATGGAAGGCAGAGGGTTCAAGGGTCAAGTCAACACATAATAGCAGGGTTTTGAACATATGTATCCCGTTCCTTTTTTTGCCGTGTCGGGACTAGGTTGCATCTGAGATTTTATTTTACCACGCCTAGCTTCACTTATATGTTTGCTTGTATGTATGTAATTCCCGTTCAGTCTAAACCCTAGTGGCCCAAAAACCGTAAAATGTCCCTACAATATGGGTATCAAACGAAAGGGGAAGGCCCCAGTTTTCATTTGGACATCGATATATTTCGATAAATTTATCGATAACTGAGTTATCGGTCATAATGAGGTTGTCCAATAATATGAAAATTGCGTACAAGATGGGGATGATGTGCTCGATGAGTTGGCGTAGGATGGGTTAGAGTATCTGGCTGGAACATTATACGAAGGCTGAACCTGACAGCGAATGAGTCAAGCGAAGTAAATTTCACATGGATAGATCAGGTATCCCGAGGAGGCCTTAAAAAGCCATCGGCGTGCTTCAGAAACAAAATAAATTTATTGGAACGTATGTATATTCCAAAGGCTTAATGGAGAATCGGTTTTTCGAAGCGCTAACTTTTCCGAAAAACTGATTAACCTTAGCCGTGAAATCGAACTGCCGATAGAAGTAAAAAAACTTTTCTTCAGGTTTAAAGTCCTAAAGGTATGTTTGTTTGGATTTCTTCCTTCATAAAGCAGTCACTATCTGTTTCTAGTACTAGAACCGCCAGATACCCACAAAAATCTGTTGAGTACTTGTGCTTTTACTTTTTAAAGTCCAGAAAATAAAGATCTCATAGGCTAATTTTCAAATATTTCATTGTTTTACATTAATAAAAATGTTATTAAATTGTGTTGAATATGTATTTCAGCTGTGAAAGTTAATTTTTATGGCATTTAGGATAGTTCAATGATTATTTCCATTGTTTAATAATATAAGGTTAAGCAGTCCGAGACGTTTTTGACACTTCTCGGCTTCATGCTTCCTTGTCTGAGTGACAGTGCTACTTCTTTTCAAAATCGTATGAAAATGGTAGTAAAAACCAATATTCTTGATACGAACAAAATTACAGCAACACTGAAAGCTTTTGAAGTTTGTTTTATTTTTATTTTGAAAAATTAATTGTCTATTTGGTAAGATTTTTATGAAAATTTATTATTTTAACTAAATAATAGCAATTTTTTCTTTTCCGCAGCCTTTTGTCAGCATACAAATACGTTACTTCATCGTTTGAAGCTGAAATTTAATCAAGGAAAAAGCTTGTAAGCATTCTTACAAGAAGCTCCATTTCACCAAAATGCAGGTTTTGACCTTGCCCTCCTCGCTAGCTCGAATGAGCTTGAAGCCAATAGTGCCCAATCCGCAGATCCTCGAGCTGTTGACGCAGGGTTCTTGGATGAGGACCACATCCATGCCGCATTTAGAAAGCCGATTTAGATTTGTGCAGATTTATCTGAAGCACCACCAACATGAGAGCGCTCAGACTTCCCTGACGTACCCATATCGTCGAGGTCTGCCCCATCCCGGAGGTTGTCTCTCAACGACGAGTTGGCGTAACGGGAGCCCTGCTGACTGAAGCATCAGAGATAATGCGCTCAGGATTGGTTGCTCCCCGTCCAGCAAGCTGTCTTCCATCTCCGAGCTGTTCACGTCACTTTGCGAAAGTGCTGTGGCAGATAACATGCTTTTCGCGTCGGACTCCTCCCTTTCCTCTTGAAGTTCTTCGATATCCGAGACCCACGTTGCAGCGGAGATGGCAGCGCGCTCTGCATAGACACGGTTTACGTGGATAACCATCTGACCTACACTCTAATGCACTAGTCCATTGTAACTTTTAAAGGGCTCGAGTGCCTCCTTATTCATGGTGAAGACCACTTGTCTATCAGGCCCTACCCCATCCCCGATCAGAGTGACACTTCAGGAGAGAAGGATTCATTATCCGCAGCATCGTGAGAATCCTCTCAGGCTCTGCAGGGATGGCAGGAATCCATGCCCTTGTCCTTGGCCAAGCCGGAATGCTATTCCGGTCGACCAGCTCGAATTTTGCACATTTGTAGACTTCACCAAGTGTTGCAGCTGCTGCCTTGTACAGTGCAACACTTCATGCGCGGTCACACGCGACTATTTTAATCTGTCCCTGGTGCCAACCCTCATCCGTGACCGCGGCTGTACCGCGCGTTCCGGACGTGTCGCCACTGGTCTTTGGGGATTGCCAAACGGTCGTTCCCTCTGTCAAGAATGCCTATAAGGATCCTGTCCTTAGTTATTTTGGCAAAGCTTGGTTTGTCCACTCCGGGGCGAGGTTTTAACCCCACGTCCGATCTCTTGCGTTTAAAGGGTTTCCGTTTACCCTCTTTGGCACATAAGTGGTTTGGAAATCCGGTATCAGAGATTGCACCAATTCCACCGACTTCTGGAACTCAGCGACAGCGTTTCCTGAGAGACTCCCTCATATTTCTTCAGGGTCCTTGCGGCCAATCGTTTTTCCAAGTACGCAGAGCGGAGGGAAGATATCTCCGGGGAGTCCGGACCCGTAGTTGCCATCGCGGTCGCTGAAAGCTCAGGTGCAGCTTTTTTCTCCTTTGGATCTCCGAGGCAAGCTCCTGAGATCGCTGCCACAGACGTTAAGAGATTGGTTTTCATACCTGCGATTGATGAAAGTTATTAAAAAAGGATCCAATTTTGACGTTTTTTAAGCATATTTCGTACATGTTTACTGATACCCACAAAAAGAGCATGCTTTTTACAGTTAAGTTTAAAATTAATTTAATTTTCCTAATAATTTTTAAAAACAAATATTGAAAGGACAGATTTCCGGAAAAAAAATCCTGAAATTTTGCGAACTGCGTTTATTCCTTTTCTTCTACAATTTTCCTAAAGGGGGATTTTTTACCCTTTTTTGCATCCTTCGTAAATGCAACTCTATTAAGGAAGCTTTGCCTTGGCAAATGTCAAAATCTGCTTAACCTTATATAATTTAACAATGATTGAACCATGGTTATGGTATGCCCAGCGAATAGTGACAAGCCGAAAGCTTTTCTAGTTCACCATACAAAAGGTGAAAAGCTTCCAAGACAAAAATGTCAAAATAACTTTCAAAATTCTATTTATTTCTATAAAAACATACAAAAATAAATTGTTAAACGTTTTTGTTTCAAGAAATTTCGTTCCAATACGGCAGAGGCAGCAGGGCGCCATCATCTTTTCTGCCCCCAGATCTTGGTGGCTTCAGCAAGAGGTCGAACGTTCCAGAGAATAGCCGCAACCGAAGACCGTACTTCATTGCAGAAGTGATACCTGCTCCTAGACACTACATACTATCAAACCCATTTTTGAATTTGGGAAGCTGACCCTGCCTTTTTATATTGCCTTCAAGCCATCTCACCGCACTCTTCCTTACATTGCCTACCACACTAGCCATATTGCCTCCACCGCGAATCGAACTAACCACATATTGAATGCTGAACACAGGTGCTTACCATCGAGCCATCGGGTACTTCTGCGTCTAATTGTTCTACATGATGTCTGCTGATGATGATGATGCAAGATTTCCCTTTGAAAACATTAATAAGTCAAATCTTCTTGTTAGGAACCCTAAGAAATCAGTTCGTTTTCTGCAAGATTTCCTTTTGAAAACATTAATAAGTCAAATCTTCTTGTTAGCAACCCTAAGAAATCAGTTCGTTTTCTGCAAGATTTCTCTTTGAAAACATTAATAAGTCAAATCTTCTTGTTAGGAACCCTAAGATCATCTTATTAATAATACCTCGTGAAAGGTGGATAACTTGCCGCGGTACGAGGGCTTAAGTCGATAGCCACAGGGCTACGCTGCCCTTGTGATCATAGCTCCGTACGGCACTTCATCACGAGAGCTGCCTAGCCTCTCTGGCGCGACGACAAAGATCTTCCCCCTCCCAATCCAGGGTGTTATGCGACCACGTGCCCATTGGACGTTTGCAGCCGGGAGGCAAATCGTGGCTGTATTTGAACGGAGCCTCTCTGATACCGGGTCGCCTCAGAGAGTAAGCATGGCCTTACCGCGGTACGGGGCTCTGCCGCGGCGGACCACACATTTTCCCCTACTCTTCCCTTGACCCTAAGCTGGCCTTGTCCGGCGATGGGTCGTACGAACATGACGAACTCAAATAACGCAAATAAAAACGAAAAACCCAAAAAACAAACAACGCCAAATTTCACTCCTCAGCAAAGGAGAGCTATGGAGGAGCAGGCGAGAAAGCAACAACAATGCCGGAGGACAACCTCCGTTCCACAATCTAGGGGGGGATCGACAGCGAAGGCAACTACGAGTCGGTCAACCAACCCTCTATCGAGTAAGATTGACTTGATGGGAGCTAGCACCAGTGCTGTCTCACGACCTGGCCTCGGAGTTTCGAAGGGGAAGGAAGCTGCAACTGAGATTTCGGCAAGGGGAGCGACCGCGATGGCAACTACGGGTCCGCACTCCCGGGAGACATCTCCCCGCCGCTTCACATACCACGAGAAAAGATTGGCTGCAAAGATCCTGAAGAGGTATGAAGGGGTACCGCAGGAGTCGCTGTCGCCGAATTCCAGTAAATCGGTAGAGCTAGCGAAAGCTGTGATACCGGATTTCCAAAAATCTTACATGCCAAAGAGGTTAAAAGTTAACCCTTTCAAGCGCCAGAGATAGGACCTGGAGTTAAATCCGCCTCCCAAGCGGCATCAGAATACCTCTGGAGCGGGCAAACTAAGCTTTGCTGAGGTAACCAAGGACAGGATCCTTATAGGCGTCCTTGACCGAGGCAATGACCGTCTGGCCATCCCCAAGGACCGGTGGCGTTACGTGCGAAATGAACTCGGCAACATTCTTCTCAACGTTGCTCCGGAGTTTCCGGGTAGTTCGGCGTGAGTAACGGATGCGGGCTGGCACCAGGGTCAGATCAAATTACTCGCATGCGAGGATGCAAAAACCGTAGCACTGTATAAGGCAGCAGCTGCTAAACTGGGTGAAGTCTACAAGGGCGCAAAGATAGAGGTCGTCGACTGGAAGGACATTCCAGCTCGTCCAAGGGCAAGGGCGTGGATTCCGGCCATCCCTGACGAACCCGACAGAATTCTCGGGATGCCACGGCTAATGAATCCGTCCCTCCCAACGCATGACTGGAGTGTCAATCTGGTCGGGGATGCGGTGGGGCCCGACAGACAGGTGGTGTTCACCATGAATAAAGAGTCAATCGAGCCCCTCAAAAGGGGCAATGGCCTAGTACACTACAGCGTAGGCCAGATCGTTATCCACGTATATCGTGGTGATGCTCGGCGCGCTACCTTCTCGGCTGCTCCGGGGGAACCGGAAAACGAATTACCAGAAGAGGAAGCGGAGGATTCCGATGCGGAAAGCATGTTATCCGCCACGTCCCTTGCCGATAGTGCTGTGAACAACTCGGAGATGGAGGACAGCCTACAGGACGAGGAAGTCCTCGACGTCACGGTGGTAGCAGCCAACGCTGAGCGATTAACATCTAACGCTACAGGCAGCAGGACTCCTGCAACGCCATATCGGGCAGTTAATCGGAACAACTCGTCGTTGATAGGCAACCTCCGGGATGGGGCAAACCTCGACGACATGGGGACGGCAGGGAAGTCTGTGCGCTCTCATGTTGGTGGTGCTTCAGATTAATCTGCACAAATCTAAAGTGGCTTCGGCTGCTTTAAGTAGTCGTCTTTCTAAAGGCGACGTGGATGTGGTCCTCATCCAAGAACCCTGGGTCAATAGCTCGAGAATCTGCGGATCGGGGACTAAGGGCTTCAAGCTCATTCGAGCCAGCGAGGAGAGCAAAGTCCGAACGTGTATTTTGGTCAAGTCTGAGTTGAACTCCTTTCTCCTACCTAACTACACCAATGGCGATATTACCGCTATCAGTCTAACGGTCGACAGCACCCGCCTGACGGTTGCGTCGGTCTATATGCCCTACGACGCCGAAGAACCCCCACCACAAACGGAGGTGAAAGACCTGGTGTCAAATTTCTGCACGGGTAATCTTATTATTGGAGCGGACGCTAATGCTCACCATGTCCAATGGGGGAGTTCCGATATCAATGCCAGGGGCGAGTCTCTGTTTGATTACCTCTTAACAACCAACCTGGTAATTTGCAACGTGGGTAATGAGCCTACTTTTATCACTAAGACCCGTAGGGAGGTCATAGACCTTACTATCTGTAGTGAAGGCGCTTATGGGTGGGTCAGAAAATGGCGGGTTCTGGAAGAACATTCATTCTCCGACCACCGTTACATAGAAATGGTTTTAGATTTTATTGTAGAACAACCAATCATGAAGCGCAATCCACGTAACACAAATTGGCAGTTACACAATGAAATATTAGGCAGAGACCTCCCAGTACTGCCCTCACAAGCCCCCTCATCAGTAGAGGAGCTGGAGGATCTTGTTACTACATTTACATCGGCGCTCTCAAATGCTCTAGGACAGGCTTGTCCAGTGCCAAAACCACGCGGTAAACACAGGCCACATTGGTGGTCCTACGATTTGGACTCGTTCCGCAAATCATGCCGGAAACAATTTCACAAGGCCAAGAGCCTCGGCTCTGAGCCTCATTGGCACGAATATAAAGCTAAACTTAGGGCCTACAAAAAAGCTCTGAGACAGGCGAAGAGAACTTCTTGGAGAAATTTCTGCACTGGCGTCGAAAAGCTCGACGAAAAACTGACGGATCCTGGACCAGCACGGAAGAGGAAACCCTTGAGCTGCTCTTGAATACACATTTCCGGGGAATCTGCATGACGCACCACTAGTACCTGCAACAAACCTGGCAGTAAAAATACCCATCACTGAGGAAAGGGTAAGGTGGGCAGTTAAGAGCTTTGAACCGTATAAGGCTGCCGGGCCGGACGGGATTATCCCCGCGCAACTTATAAACACGTTGGAGACATCAGCTAAATGGCTGGTATTTCTCTTCACAGCCTGCCTGGCTCTCAACCACATTCCGGGCTCCTGGAGAAGCGCCACGGTAGTGTTTATCCCTAAGGCTGGGAAGGCATCCCACTACGAGCCAAAAGACTACAGAACGATCAGTCTCTCGTCCTTTGTACTCAAAACCTTTGAGAGGATTCTAAGCGACTACCTCTCAACGACTATTGATAGCAACCTAATCTCTAGCTAGCAGCATGCATACACCAAGGGTAAATCAACAGAAACCGCTCTGCACAGCCTAGTATCGGTCATTGAGAAATCGCTGTGTGAAAAGGACTACTGTCTCGTGGCCTTCCTAGACATTGAGGGGGCTTTCAACAATATAAGCCCGGAGGCTATCAACCCCGCTCTAACTAATCTGGGCGTAGATAGACCTCTAACTGGTTTAATTGACCAACTTTTAAGGGGAAGGAAAATAGCTTCTTCACTTGGTACGGTTGAGTTATCACGCTATGTCACAAACTCTGTGTGACCTGATGGAAGTAGCACTGCGAGAAGTTTCGACGTGGTTCTCTCGCTGCGGACTTTTTTTCAACCTGGGGAAAGTGGAACTTGTCCTCTTCACCAACCGGTACAAAATACCGCCACTAAGCCTACCATAACTAGATGGCACGCGCCTGGGGTTGTCGGATAAGGCCAAGTTTCTAGGCATAGTTCTGGACAGGAAACTGAATTGGAAGGAGAATGTTCTTCAGCGCCAGAAGAAAGCTTGCATCGCTCTTTACACATGCAAAAGAGCCATTGGCAAAAAATGGGGGCTCAGCCCTAGAGTATGCAGTTGGATCTACACGGCCATCATTCGTCCAATCATGCTATATGGAGTCGTCGTATGGTGGCCTGCGCTGAGCAAGGCAATATACCTGAATCTGTTGCGGGAAGTCCATAGATCCAATATGATCTGTATAAGCGGTGCGCTAAGGACAACGCCCAACGAAGCCCTCCAGGTCATTCTGGGCATTTTGCCACTTGATCTGGAAGGGTTTCGGTCAGCAGCGGCATCAGCTCTGCGCCTAAGAGAAACCTCCAGTTGGGGGGCGGGTACTATTGGACACTCCAGTATTCTGGAATCTTACAGCTTTCTCCTCTAAGCACAGATCGTTGTGCGACCACTACAGTCGGTGATAGCTGTTTCAAAATAAACATTCCCAGCAGAGAAGACTGGGAGAGGACGGATTGGTGTCCCGAAACAAATAGTGGCACTTCCATATACACCGACGGCTCGAAGTTGGACGGCAGAGTTGGAGGAGGGGTTTATTCAAGGGAATTCGGACCTTGAGCTCTCCTTCAGACTACCTGATCATTGTAGCGTCTTCCAGGCGGAAGTCTCGGCAATCCTAGACGCCGCGGCCTGGTTAAGCAAACGTGTTATCGGAGAAGATATCGCTATTTTCAGCGATAGCCAAGCGGCCATCAAATCCCTTGGCTCATACACATTCAACTCTGAACTGACGCTCAGCTGTCGTCGATCTCTTCAGGAGATGGCCCAACAGAACCGCGTAAACTTCATATGGGTCCCGGGACATAGGGACATTGAGGGAAACTGTAAGGCAGACGAGCTTGCCAGGCAGGGCACGACCAAGCAGGTTCTTCAGGATAAAGAGCGCTTAGGTATGCCGTTTGCCACATGCAAACTAATGCTGAAGGAGCACACACTCCGTCAAGCCAACGAAAGATGGCTGCAATCCCCAGGGTGTCGGATATCGAAACAAACCTGGCCAAAATGGGATCTTAAAAGGTCTAGACGCATTTATGCCCTAACTAGGAGGGAAATCTGCATATTGATAGGGGTATTAACCGGTCACTGCCTCATTGGTAGGCATGCAGAAAGGCTAAGTGTGCCCTACCGACGATGCTGCAGGAGTTGCAAATATGATGAGGAGGAGGAAACAGTGGAACACCTCATCTGCAACTGTCCGGCTTTAAGCGGCGCGAGTACGCGCTTTTTGGGAGTTCCGTTCCTGGATAGCCTAAGCCAGATCGCGGAACTGGACATAAAGGACTTGATGGCCTTCATAAAGTCATCTAAGTGGTTCGAGGAGGAGTAACGGTGTCGGTTTAGGAGTGTCAGTCCCGGGATTCTGCTATGTGGAAAATCCCAACAACTCAGGGATTTTCCATTTGGCTGGGTCCCGGGACTGACTTTCCTTGTGTTGGTGGTATCACAACTAATGGCGGCGATATACCAACAGGTTAACCTCTAACGAGATTTTTTAGCCGAGCTTCTCTTTCCAACTTGTGGTGTGTTGCTTTTGAGTTTTCCTACAAGTTGGCGGGACCTACAGTTTTTTGCCGACTCCGAACGGCACTTGCAAAGCAAATGAATTTTTGTCTGAGAAGCTTCTCATGGCAGAAATACACCCGGAGAGTTTGCCAAACTACTGCCGAGGGGCGACCCCGTTTAGAAAAATTGTTTTTCTAAATAATTTTTGATGTTACTTTTGCCGGGCATAGAACCGCCACGACTTGGTGTAGAAGGCCGAACACTTAACCGCTACACCACGGCGGCCGCCAATGGTGGTATCACAACGGGCCTTTCAAAACTGGCCTAAGTGCGCCTCTGCGGCAGCCACTTGAACCTAACCTATTAAAACATACAATTTGCGGAAATCAATTAATAAGTCATATCTTCTTGTTAGGAACCCTAAGAAATCAGTTCGTTTTCTGCAAGTTTTCCCTTTGAAAACATTAATAAGTCAAATCTTCCTGTTAGGAAACCTAAGAAATCAGTTCGTTTTCTGCAAGATTTCCCTTTGAAAACATTAATAAGTTAAATCTTCTTGTTAGGAACCCTAAGATCATCTTATTAAAATAAGAAGTTTTTTCTCTTTCATATTTTTAAGGAAATCTTGAAAAGATTTTCTTATTAATTAATTTATCTATATATATAAAAATGAAATGGTGTATAATTGTAACGCTAAAACTCGAAAACGGCTGAACCAAATGAAATACTTCCTTTGGGGGATTTGTTTGTTATAACCACGCGCAGGTCATGTCTTAAAATCAGAACAAAATATTAAGGGGGCGTGGCACCTCCCATACAAACTGAATTTTTCAAGTTGAATATCTTCAAAAGTGTTTAAGGTAGGATCATGAAAATTGGTACAGGGCTACAGGATAACAGCACCACTCTCACCTATAAAACCGGGGGTTATCCAATGAGGGGGCGTGGTACCTCCCATACAAACTAAATTTTTTAAGCAGAATATCTGTGAAAGGGTTCAAGGTAGGGACCTGAAAATTGGTATAGACCTATGTGGTATCAAAAGCCTTCTTACACATAAAAGAAGGGGTAATCGGAAAAGGGGGCGTGGCACCTCCCATACAAACTGAATTTTTCAAGGTGAATATCTTCAAAAGTGTTTAAGGTAGGAACATGAAAATTGGTATAGAGCTATAGGATAACAACACCATTCTCACCCATAAAACTTGGGGTTATCGAAAAAGGGGGCGTGGTACCTCCCATACAATCTATATATATAAAAATGAAATGGTGTTCAGTCGTTACGCTAAAACTCGAAAACGGCTGAACCAAATCATATACTTCCTTTAGGGGGTTTGTTTGTTATTACCACGCGCAGGTCATGTTATAAAATCAGAACAAAATATTAGGGGGGCGTGGCACCTCCCATACAAACATTTTTCTTCAAGGTGAATATCTCTAAATGGGTTTAAGGTAGGGACCTGGAAATCGGTACAGACCTATAGGATAACAACACCATTCTCACCCATAAAACTGGGGGTTAACCAAAAAGGGGGCGTGGCACCTCCCATACGAATGAAATACTTCATAGTCGATATCTCTGGAAGTATTCATGTTAGACCACTGAAATTTGGTAAGGGATTATATGAGATCAACCCCTACCACCTCCAAAAAAGCTGGGGATAACGAAAACGGGGGCGTAGCACCTCCCATACAAATGAAATATTTCATAGTTGATATCTCTGGAAGTATTCATGTTAGACCACTGAAATTTGGTAAGGGGTTATATGAGATCGATCCCTACCACCTCCAAAAAAAACTGGGGATAACGAAAAGGGGGGCGTGGCACCTCCCATACGAATGAAATACTTCATAGTCCATATCTCGGGAAGTGTTTAGTTTAGACCACTGAAATTTCTTGAGGAGTTAAATAAGATCCATCCCATCATCTCCAAAAAAACTGGAGATAAAGAAAAAGGGGGCGTGGCACCTCCCATACGAAGGAAACATTTCATAGCCCATATCTCTGCAAGTATTTATGTTAGACCACTGAGATAGGGATATGGTTTAAAATAGATATAGGGATCGGGTTAGAGAAACAGAGAGGGAAATAAATTTGTGGCAGGACAACGTCTGCCGGGTCAGCTAGTAATACATATAAAAATAAATCGAAAAGAAATAAGAAGAAATTGCACTTAATAATATCAATAAGAATTTCCTCATTAAACCAAATAGATTTGCGTATAGTTTTTTTTCGTTTCCGTCGTTTCAACTACCCCTGAGCCCAAAAACCGCTCATAGAGACAATCTTATTAATTTTATTAGGCATTTTTGGCTCTGTGAAGCAAAGTAGTACTTCGACTACACCAAATTGACCTCAAAATTACCCCTAAAATGATCCCAAGTTGACCCAAAATTATCCCAACTTGACCACAAAACTATTTTAACTTGACCCCAAAATTATCCTAAAATTACCCCCAAAAATATCTTAAAATTACCCCAAAAATATCCTAAATTGACCCCAAAAAATATCAAAAATTTGACCCCAAAATGAAAATGTTTTCCCTTGTCACCTGCTAAACAGATCATAACAAGAAAAATAACAATTGTTATAAAAAGAGCTTTCGAGTTTTTCCAAGCATACCAAAACATAACTACTGTCACAATTATAACAATAGTCATTGAGGTGTATTTTGTCATAAATCAAGCATAGGACTGATAGTTTACAAAGGAATTCATCGGAATGCAGCCCAGGAATGCAATGCATGGAATAAAAAGGAGGAATGAAAAAGAGGAACAATTATTCCGCAATACCAAAAAAATGAATGAAAAGCTGCATTCCGAAACCCTACAATCCATAGAATAATTATTCCGAAAAGAATGCATTCTTTAACAACTCTGCCACATACTAAGTTTCAGCCAAATATCTCAAAAAGTGAGGGACTTGTTTGCGTTTAAACAGACAGACAAAGGCATACTTATCATAACTGACATCGGACCAAAGTTATACATAATACCATTTCATGTTCATGAAATGTATGAAAAAAGACTCCAAGAAATATTGTGACATTCTCTAAGGCTCATACAGATCAAATACTTTGCAATTTGGCTTCAGAGTAGGTCAGGTTATTTCAGCGGATATCATTGCAATACAAGCTTTTTACATTATTCAACGCATCTATCACAATTAACACGGGAAAATACTGATTTCAAAGGTCACAAGAATGCGGCGAAGCATTCCAGTATCTGAGAAGATCACGCTTAAGCCCGTCCCTGACAAAGTACCCAGATTTTGGAAAACCAGTTTGAATAGAAACCCTGCAGCGAAAGCAACTAGTTGAAAACCACTTTACAACTAGTTGGTGCACCGGGCCCAACTAGTCAGTGTTCTGTCTTTTTTCCATATAAGCAACTGGTATTTTTTACGTGTTGATGTCCTACAAGATGTCAATTGTCAGATTTCGTCCAGAATATACCAGTTATCTACTAGTCAGGAAATATCAGTTTCATACTACACATTTTTCAGTTTATATTCAGAAAGTTACACTTGATATTCAGAATTTACAATTGATATTCAGAAAATTCCAATTAATATTCAGAATTTCCATTTCATATAGGAGAAAATTACAATTCATATTCAGAATTTCCATTTCATATTCAGAAAATTAGAATTCATATTCAGAATTTCCTTTTGATACTCAGAAAATTAAAATTAATAAACAGAAAATTACAATTGATATTCAGAAAGTTACAATTCATA
Organism: Campiglossa producta; assembly: GCA_964058755.1. Lineage (NCBI taxonomy): Eukaryota > Metazoa > Arthropoda > Insecta > Diptera > Tephritidae > Campiglossa > Campiglossa producta. The sequence goes on along the minus strand of CAXKVI010000002.1, from coordinate 145,366,821 downwards.
TTCAGAAAATCTCTTTGTACTCCGCATTTAAAATTTTTTCATATAAAAATGGATTTCTGAATATCAATTTTAATTTTCTGAATATCAGTTGTAATTTTCTGAATATTAATTTTAATTTTCTGAATATCAAATGGAACTTTTGTAAATTCTGAATATCAATTGTAATTTTCTGAATATAAATTGTAACTTTCTGAATATAAACTGAAAAAGGTGTAGTTGTTGTTGTAGCGAGGTGTAGCCCTGCCTAAATGTCAGACAGGGTCACCTCGAGTGTATTGCTCTTGGCCGGGTCGATATAAGAAAACGTCCCGGGTCGTTTCGGCACGATGGGTACAGCATAAGTACTGGTACCGTTCTCGTAGAACCGGCAATACAAGAAACTAGCCGTGCAGGCTATGTAGGTCATTTAGCGTTACCCAGGGTGCACCAACTGGGAGGCGACCTACTTTTACACCCCAAAGTTGTAAGATACCAGTTCCATACTAGTTCATCCTGGACTAGTATAATTTCCAAAAAACGAACTATGTAGTCCAAAAAGGATTTCAACCAGAATTTTCCTGGCTTACCCTTTATTTTATCATTTGACTTCATTTTCATGTTTATTCTTAAGCAAGCAGCGGCTATTTGTATTTACCCTATCACGAAAAAGCATCTATGAATTATAAGAGAAAACGAAACGAATGAATTTTGTTTTTTTCAATTGGTATAATTTCATCCAGAAAAATCTAGTTGTATACTAGTATGGAATGGATATTTCCTGACTAGTATGGGTTCAGCCAGAAAATTCTAGTTGTATACTGGTATGAAATGGATATTTCCTGACTAGTATGAGTTCTGCCAGAAAGTTATAGTTGTATACTAGTATGAAATGGATATTTCCTGACTAGTATGAGTTCTGCCAGAAAATTATAGTTGTATACTAGTATTTTTCTGACTAGTTTGAGGTTTCGCTGCAGGGAACTGATGTTAGCAAGCCAAACGGTACACAATTATTAACACCTACACTTTGTGCATAGTGTACCAATACAAGTGTAAACTCTTCTGCATAGACGTCAAAATTCCAAAATGAGTTTAACAACTGTTCATCAGAGTTGTTTTTTTGGAAAAAGAGCATCATTTTGCGCCGAGTTGCATTCGATTTGGTATAAAAAATTAGTAGTAGGTTATTAGGAGTTGACCCCTAAAGGAAACAAATACCAAGTTTTGGGGTTTGAAGCCTTCTTTGTGCTAAGATATGTATTGATAGTAAATCTATCTAAAAACATGGTATATACATGTTTCCAAAAAAAACGTTTGTTTTCATTTTCAGTCGAATTTCTCATTTCGAAGATGCTTACCTCCAAATTTTTCTGTAAAATAAATAAAATTTACTAGTTTTAAGTTTTTTTATTTTGTGTCTTTTTTTCTTTGATATAAAGTACATATAAACTGAAAGATTCGCTTAAAAGTTGCCCTAGAAACTGGAGTGAAAAAGTTGTGCAACACAGCAACACTTTTGTGCAAACAAGAACCCTGTTTCATTGATATTCGGTGCTGCACACAACCCGATCGCAACGAAAACAACAATAGCAACCCAGATTTTTGACATGGATGTGTGTTTTGACATTTGTGATTTGACGTGGAAGTGTGTTTTGACATTTCTGTCAAAGCTACAGTTCACACTTGTATTGATACACTTTGACTTTGTGCTATAAACTTCCAAAAATCCTTCATATGTATATTAGACTGGACCAAAAAATTAAAAATTGTATTGATTTTGTTTTAAGAAAGGTGAAAAAAAATTACTGTAATTTTTTCAGATTTTTAAATTAAAGTCTAGAGGTCTATCATCGCTACACCATTTCAAGTTGGATTTCAGGAAGCGTTAATTGGATTTTAGAATTGTTAATTGGATTTCAGAAAGCGTTAATTGGATTTTAGAACTGTCAATTGGATTTTAGAAAGTGTAAATTGGATTTTAGAATAGTCAATTGGAAATTATAAAGTGTTAATTGGATTCTAGAAAACGTAAATTGGATTTTAGAAAACTGGAAACTGTTCAGTTGGACTTTAGAAAGTGTCAATTTGAATTTAGAATTGTTAATTGGATTTTGGAAAGCGTCAATTGGAATTTGGAATTATCAATTGGATTTTAGAAAGCGTCATTTGGATTTTAGAATAGTCAATTGGAAATTAGAATAGTCAATTGGAAATTAGAAAGTGTTAAATGGATTTTAGAAAACGTAAATTGGATTTTAGAAAACTGGAAATTGTTCAGTTGGACTTAAGAAAGTGTTAATTGTATTTTATAATTGTCAATTGGATTTTGGAAAGCGACAATTGGATTTTAGATATTGTAAACTGAACTTTAGAAAGTGTCACTTTTATTTTAGAATAGTCAATTGAAATTCTACATAGTTTAGATTTTACAGACTTTACCTCATATTTGGTATAAAAACGACAAACCATTGTTGTAAAACACCATTTACCTGAAATATTTTTGAAGGAAATCGAGTGGGCTACAAAACAGGTTAAACAACTTCTTTTTGTAAAGTTACCTTTTCAAAACTTATTTAGTATTAAATTAAAAAAATTCATAATTATAGGTATTTGAAAGAATTGAATGCAAAATTTTATGGTAATTCACTGACTACACCATTTCAAGTTGGATTTTAGAAAATGTCAAGTGGATTTTAGAATGCGTCAATTGGATTTCAGAATAGTCAATTGGATTTTAGATTGCGTCAGTTGGAGTTTAGTATAGTCAATCGGATATTAGAAAGAGTCAATTGAATTTTAGAAACAGTTAATTGGATTTTGAAAAGCGCCAATTGGATTCTAGAAAACGTAAATTGGATTTTAGAAAACTGGAAGTTGTTCAGTTGGACTTTAGAAAGTGTCAATTGGATTTTAGAGTTGTTAATTAGATTTTGGAAAGCGTCAATTGGAATTTAGAATTGTCAATTGGATTTTAGAAAGCGTCATTTGGATTCTAGAACAGTCAATTGGATTTAAGAAATCGTCAGTGGATTTTAGAAAACGTAAATTGGATTTTAGAAAACTGGAAATTATTCAGTTGGACTTTAGAAAGTGTCAATTGGGGTTTAGAAAGCGTGAATTGGATTTTGGGAAGCGTCAATTGGATTTTAGAAAACGTAAAATGGATTTTAGAAAGCATAAATTGTATTTAAGTATAGTCAATTGGAAATTAGAAAGCGTCAATTGGATTTTAGAAAACGTAATTTGGATTTCGGAAAGCGTAAATTGGATTTAAGAAAATTTGTACTGCACAATTTGAATCTGATATATACTTTGCAATAAATTTCAATTTGTTTTGCCGGCGTACCCGGGGCGGTCAAGGGTCGGCAGACGTGCTGTGCAGCAGCTTCCTGCAGCCAGAGGGCCAAACGTCCCCTTGATAGGAGCAATCGCAGCATCAGGGAGGCTCATTTAATTCATCTGCTTGCGGTTTGGACCATATAGCACTATGCTAAGCCCCATCGAAATTATTTGGGCAAAAGTGAAGATCTACGTGAAAAGCCAAATGAAATTTCCCATTACAGTAGGCTCCGGAGTACGCGAGCAAAGATTACAGTACTTTGAAACGCTTATAGACGCCGCTAAGGCAACGATAACTGGAGGAGATTGCGCCAGGGCAGTGTAGCACAGCTCCACTTTTTACGCTGCTGCAGTGGCAAGAGAGGACATGCCGGTCGGTGAATGAACATTTATTTTTTTTACATGAGCTGTTAGTATACTTTTTCTTATAACTCTTACTTATTTAAAGTAACCGTATTAACCATCTGTTATAACTCGTTCCTAAACTATGTAATTTAACCTATTCATATTCACATTTCTAATGTTCGTACATTTACATAGATAAGTATTCTTTAATAATGATATTGCTTATTCATTACCATGTTGTTGCTATTATATGTATGTATACGCAGCGTGTGAATTAATAAAAATTTACTATTTTCAAAATACAATTGACGCTTTCCAAAATCCAATTTACGTTTTCTAATTTACAATTGCCCTTTTCTAGAATCCAATTGACGCTTTCTAAATTTCAATTGACTATTCTAAAATACAAGTGACACTTTCTTAAGTTCAGTTTACAATATCTAAAATCCAATTGTCGCTTTCCAAAATCCAATTGACAATTCTAAAATACAATTAACACTTTCTTAAGTCCAACTGAACAATTTCCAGTTTTCTAAAATCCAATTTACGTTTTCTAAAATCCAATTAACACTTTCTAATTTCCAATTGACTATTCTAAAATCCAAATAACGCTTTCTAAAATCTAATTGATAATTCCAAATTCCAATTGACGCTTTCCAAAATCCAATTAACAATTCTAAATTCCAATTGACACTTTCTAAAGTCCAACTGAACAGTTTCCAGTTTTCTAAAATCCAATTTACGTTTTCTAGAATCCAATTAACACTTTATAATTTCCAATTGACTATTCTAAAATCCAATTTACACTTTCTGAAATCCAATTGACAGTTCTAAAATCCAATTAACGCTTTCTGAAATCCAATTAACAATTCTAAAATCCAATTAACGCTTTCTGAAATCCAACTTGAAATGGTGTAGTTTCCATGCGACCAAGCATTTAGACGTAGTGTTTTATCCGGTCTGGCTGGCATCGAACCTAACAGACTGCATTGGCATTGCGTTGTCTTAACGCTTTGAGCCATGTGCCCTGCATGCAATATTGCATTTATATTCTTTCTAATATTTGCCATGTGTTTTTCTTACTTTATAGACTTCTTGTACACCCTATGATCCAAGGTGATAACAGAAAGCAAGTAAATTTGTATATGGCGCGCTTTTTGAAGCTATTTCCTTCCTTCCATATGAACCACGGGTGTATTTTTCCGGTTTATTTGGTTCTTGTACATGGGGAGCGGAAATGTTTGTATGGATATGAAGTTTTATTTGTGGATTGAATCCAAGGTATATATTTATACGTTAATTTTGTAATTATAGGTCTTAGAAAGAATTGAAAATTCATATTTGCGTATTTTTTGTGGTGTTTTTGGTCCAATTTATTTTACTAAATTGATATTATACATGGTTAATTGATGAATATTATAACAAACTAGCGGACCCTCACCAGCTTCGCTGGGTGAAAGAAAAAGAGAAATGAAAGTTGTTCTTTGTTTTTTTGTTTTTGTTTTTGTTTTATCATTTAACTCATGTTCGGCCATTATTTTGTGACTTATTCTAATTATTGTAAACTAACAACTTATTTTAAAGCCTTCAGATACACAACATTTTTGGCTTTATTTTCATGTGGTGTATAAATATGTATACAGTAACGATGGTTTCCCTACTTATATCTCTATCCTAATTTGCAGAGACATTCAACCTCAAGAAACTAAGTTTGTGCCACGCCGCCTTTTCACATAACCCCTATTTACGGTTTTGATATCCTATAGCTCTATAGCAATTACCAGGTCCTTATCTTAGACCCTTTCACAGATATTCTGCTTGAACATTTAAGTTTGTATGGGAGATGCCACGCCCCTATTTCTGATAACCACCCTTTTTATGTGTTAGAATGCTTTTGATATCATATAGGCCTATACCAACCGTTTCACAGATATTCTGCGTGAAAAATTTAGTTTGGATGGGAGGTGCCACGCCCTCTTTTCTGATAACCCCCTGTTTTATGCGTGAGAATGCTTTTAATATAGGTCTATACCAATTTTCATGTCCCTACCTTTACCCGTTTCACAGACATTCTGCTTGAAAAATTTAGTTTGTATGGAAGGTGCCACGTCCCCTTTTCTGATAACCCCCCTTTTTATGTGTGAGAATGCTTTTGATGTCATTCTGGTCTGTACCAATTTTCCGGTCCCTACCTTGAACCGTTTCACAGATATTCTGCTTGAAAAATTTATTTTGTATAGGAGGTGCCACGCCCCCTTTTTTTTATATCATATAGGTCTATACCAATTTTCAGGTTCCTACGTTGAACACTTTCACAGATATTCTGCTTTCCCTTTTTATGTGTGAGAATGCTTTTGTAATCATGTAGGTCTATACCAGGAGTGTAATGGGGTGTGGTTGCTGAGTGACCGCGCTCAATCCCGACTCTTGCGTCCTCGTTCGTGCACTCTGGGCAACGTTGAGCTACCTAGGCTCGCGGCAGAAAGAGAGGGAGCCCCGGGGGGGCCACTCTGACATACTTGGTTTAAGGGCTCACCGGGGTCTTTTTCGCAGCGTCTGTACACCAAGAGGTGCGGCTGTAAGCGGGCGTCTGTCTTGAAGCAAGCGGCTCGCTATATAAATGTGCAAAACTTTTCCCTCCCAATCCAGGGTGTTATGCGATACCGTGCCCATTGGACGTTTGCAGCCGGGAGGCAAATCGTGGCTGTAGTCGAACGGAGCCTCACTGATACCGGGCCGCCTCAGGGAGTAACTATGGTCTTACCGCGGTATGGGGCTCTGCCGCGGCGGACGACACACTTCTCCTTACACTACCCTTGAACCTAAGCTGGCCTTGTCCGGCGAGGGGTCGTACGAACAAGATGAAGAACACACAAAATACAAAGCAATTAACGACTTCGTTTACTCCGCAGCAGAGAAGAACTATGCTGGAGCAAGCGAAAACACAACGCCGGAGGACAAACTCCGCCTCAAAGTTAACTGGGAGGCCGACAACGATGGAAACTACGGGTCAGTCATCCCCCAAACTGCTATCAAGTAAGAGTGACTTGATGGGAGCAAGCAACAGTGCGGCTGCCTACGCAGTCAAGCAGAAAACGGCGGAAGCTAAACTTCCATCAAGCGCTGGTACGAAACCCAATCTCTTCACATCTGGGGCAATGGTCTCACGACCTGGTTTCAGAATTTCGAAAGAGAAGGACGACGCCGTAAAGGAGAGACCGCGATGGCAACTACGAGTCTGAATCCCCCCAAAGAGGCATCTCCCCGACGCTTTGCGTACTGGGATAAAAGAAAGGCCGCAAGGATCCTTAAAAAATATGAGGGAGCATCGCAGGAGAAGCTGTCGCCGGAAGAAAGGAAGATGGTGGAGGAAGCGAAAGCTCTGATACCAAATTTACAGAGGCCCTATGTGCCTAAGAGGGTGAACGGTAATCCCTTCAAACGCCAGAGATCGGACGGAGAGGTAGACCCCCATCCGAAGCGGCATCAGGTCAACCCCGTAGTGGGAAAACTCAGCTTTGCTGAAGTAACCAAGGACAGAATCCTTATAGGCTTCATTGACCGAGGTAACGACCGTTGGTCCATCCCCAAAGACCAGTGGCTGTATGTCCGGAATGAAATGGGCAGGGCCCTCCTCCACTTAATGCGTGAGTCTCCGGGTAGTCCGCCGCGAGGTACTGACGCGGGCTGGCACCAAGGTCAGATCAAAATATTCGCGTGCGAGGATGCAAGAACTGTCGCACTGTATAAGGCAGCAGTTGCAAGACTGGGTGAAGTCTATCCCGGGGCAAGACTAGATGTCGTCGACTGGAAGGACATTCCTGCTCGGCCAAGGGCAAGGGCATGGATTCCTGCCGTCCCTGCAGAACCCGAGAATATTCTTGAGATGCTGCAGGTCTGGAATCCGTCTCTCCCGACGCAGGATTGGGGCGTCAATCTGGTCGATGATGTGGTTGGGCCCAATAGACAGGTGGTTATCACTCTGAATAAGGAGGCGCTCGAGCCCCTTAAACGGTGCAACGGACGAGTGCATTACGGCTTGGGTCAGATCGTGATCCACGTATACCGTGGCGATGCACAGCGCGCTGCTATTCCGGACGCTCCGGAGGACTCGGAGATCGAGGCATCGGAAGGGGAAGCAGAGGAGTCCGACGCGGAAAGTATGTTATCCGCCACGTCAAATTGCGATGGTGCTGCGAACAACTCGGCGATAGAAGAAAGCCTGCTTGACGAAGAAGGCCTCGACGTCACGATCGTGGCTAAACCTGAGCACACTAACGTTGATGCTGCTTCAGACAGCAGGGTTCCCGCCACGCCAAATCGTGCAGGTGCTCTGAACAACTCCTCGTTGAGAGACAGCCCCCGGAACAGGCCAGACCTCGACGACACGCTGGCGGCAGGGATGTCTGAGCTCTCTCATGTTGGTGGTGCTTCAGATAAATCTGCACAAATCTAAAGCAGCCTCGGCTGTTTTAAGCAGTAGTCTTTCTAAAGGCGACGTAGACGTGGTCCTTATCCAAGAGCCCTGGGTCAATAGCTCTAGGATCTGTGGATTGGGGACTAAGGGGTACAAGCTCATCCAAGCCAATGATGAGGGCAAGGTCAGAACCTGTATTTTGGTAAAGTCTGAGCTAAACACCTTTCTATTACCCAACTACTCAAATGGTGACGTTACAGCTGCCAGCTTAACAGTCGGCAGCACCAGCCTAACGATGGCGTCGGTCTATATGCCCTATGACGCCGAAGAACCTCCTCCACAAAAGGAGGTGAAAGATCTGGTGGATAATTTCTGTACGGGCCATCTTATTATTGGAGCTGACGCTAATGCTCATCACGTCCAGTGGGGAAGCTCCGATATTAACGCTAGGGGCGAGTCTCTGTTTGACTACCTACTAACAACTAACCTGGTGGTTTGTAACGTGGGTAACGAGCCTACTTTTATAACTAAAGCTCGTAGGGAGGTTATAGACCTCACTGTTTGTAGCGAAGGCGCTTATGAGTGGGTCAGAAAATGGCGTGTTCTTGATGAGCATTCATTTTCTGACCATCGGTACATAGAAATTGTGTTAGACTTTATTGTTGAGCAGCCAGTTATGAAACGAAATCCACGCAACACTAACTGGCAGCTACATAACCAAATATTAGCTAGGGACCTACCAGTATTACCTCCACAAGCCCCCTCATCAGTGGGAGAACTGGATGATCTGGTAACGACCTTTACAACGGCGCTCTCAAATGCCCTAGAGCAGGCTTGTCCAGTACCAAAACCACGCGGCAAACATAGACCCCACTGGTGGTCTTACGACCTGGATTCGTTCCGTATATCATGCAGGAAGCAATTTAACAAGGCCAAGAGCATCGGTACGGAGCCTGAATGGCTCGAATATAAAGCTAAACTGAGGGCCTATAAAAAGGCTCTAAGGCAAGCGAAGAGAACTTCGTGGAGAAATTTCTGCACCGGGGTCGAAAAAGTCGATGATACAGCGAGACTTAGACGAGTGCTATCAAAAACTCAAACAGCCATTAGCTATTTACGGAAGCCTGACGGATCTTGGACCAGCACGGAAGGGGAAACCCTGGAGCTGCTCCTGAACACACACTTTCCGGGGAACTTGTATGATGCACCTGTAGCATCTGCAACAAACCTGGCGGTAAACATACCCATTACGGAGGAAAGGGTAAGGTGGGCAATCAAAAGCTTTGAGCCGTTCAAGGCAGCCGGGCCAGACGGGATTTTCCCCGCACAACTTATAAACACGCTGGAAATATCAGCTAAATGGCTGGTAGTTCTCTATTCAGCCTGCCTGGCTCTTAATTACATTCCGTGCTCCTGGAGAAGCGCCACGGTAGTCTTTATTCCAAAGGCTGGGAAGGCCTCACACTATGAGCCTAAAGACTACAGACCGATCAGTCTCTCGTCTTTTGCACTTAAAACCTTCGAGAGGATAATTAGCGATTATCTCTCCTCTACTATTGATAGCAACCTTATTTCTAGCTATCAACATGCATACACCAAAGGTAAATCAACGGAAACTGCGCTCCACAGCCTAGTCTCTATTGTTGAAAAATCATTGCACGAAAAGGAGTACTGTCTCGTGGCCTTTCTGGACATCGAAGGGGCTTTCAACAATATAAGGCCGGAGGCTATTAACACTGCTTTAACAAACCTGGGCATAAATAGGTCTCTTATTGGACTAATTGATCAACTACTAAAGGGAAGGAAAATAGTTTCTTCACTGGGAACAGTTGATCTTTCACGCTATGTCACAAGAGGAACGCCTCAGGGTGGTGTTCTCTCCCCGCTCCTATGGAATCTCACCGTAAACTCGCTGCTACGAGACACAAGGTGGGGGGGCGGGAAGATAGTGGCATATGCAGACGATTTAGCTATTGCATATAGGGGCAAATTCCCACAAACCCTGTGTGACTTGATGCAAGTAGCACTGCGAGAAGTTTCTTCATGGTCCTCTCGCTGCGGACTTAGCATCAACCCGGGAAAGGTGGAGCTTGTCCTTTATACCAGGCGGTACAAGATACCACCGCTGAACCTACCAGAACTAGATGGTGTGCGCCTGAACTTAGCTGATAAAGCCAAATTCCTAGGCACAGTTCTAGATATAAAGCTTAACTGGAAGGAGAATGTCATCCAGCGCCAGAGGAAAGCGTGCATTGCACTTTACACGTGTAAAAGAGCCATTGGCAAAAAATGGGGGCTCAGCCCCAAAATTTGCAGATGGATCTACACTGCGATAATCCAGCCAATTATGCTGTATGGAGTCGTGGTATGGTGGCCTGCGCTAGGAAAAGCAACAAACCTAAATCTGTTAGGAAAAGTCCACAGATCGAGCATGATCTGTATAAGCGGGGCGTTAAGAACAACGCCCAATGAAGCTCTCCAGGCCATTCTTGGCTTTTTGCCACTCGATCTGGAAGGGTACCGGGCAGCAGCGGCATCGGCTCTGCGTCTAAGGGAAACGTCCGTCTGGGGCGCAAGCACTATTGGACACTCCTGTATTCTAAGATCTTACAGCTTTCTCCCTCTGAGCACAGATCGGTGTGCGACCACAACAGTCGGAGATTGTTGTTTTAGAATAAACATTACCAGCAGGGAAGACTGGGAGAACATAGATCGGTGTCCCGCTACTAATGGCGGCACTTTTATATACACCGACGGCTCGAAGTTAGACGGCAGAGTCGGAGGAGGGGTTTACTCAAGGGATTTGGACCTAGAACTCTCCTTTAGACTACCTGATCACTGCAGCGTCTTCCAGGCTGAAGTTTCTGCAATCATGGACGCCGTGACTTGGATAGGTAAACGCACCATCGGACAGGATATCTGTATTTTCAGCGACAGCCAAGCGGCCATCAAATCCCTTGGCTCTTACTCGTTCAACTCTGAACTGACGCTCAGCTGTCGTCGATCTCTTCAAGAGATGGCCCAACAGAACCGCGTGAACCTCACATGGGTCCCGGGACACAGGGACATTGAGGGAAACTGTAGGGCAGACGAACTTGCCAGGCAGGGCACGACCAAGCAGATTCTTCAAGATAAAGAGCGCATAGGTATGCCGTTTGCCATGTGCAGCTAATGCTGAAGGAGCATACACTCCGCGAAGCCAACGAAAGATGGCTACAAGCCCCAGGGTGCCGGATATCCAAGCAAACCTGGCCAAAATGCGATCTTAAAAGATCTAGACACATATGCGCCCTAAAAAGGAAGGAAATCTCCATATTAATAGGTGTTTTAACCGGGCACTGCCTTATTGGTAGGCACGCAGCAAGGCTAGGCGTTCCCTACCGACGATGCTGCAGGAGTTGCAAAGATGATGAGGAAGAGGAAACGGTGGAGCACCTCATCTGCAACTGCCCGGCCTTAAGCGGAGCGAGAAGGCGCTCTCTGGGAGTTCCCTTCCTGGTTAGCTTAAGCCAGGTCGCGGAGCTAGACATAAAGGACTTGATGGCCTTCATCAAGTTATCAAAATGGTTCGAGGAGGGGTAGCGGTGTCGGTTAGGAGTGTCAGTCCCGGGTTTCGGCTATATGGAGAGTCCCAACAGCACTGGGATTTTCCATATGGCCGGGCCCCGGGACTGACTTTCCTAGTGTTTGGTGGTATCACAACGGGCCTTTTATTACTGGCCTAGGTGTGCCTTTGCGGCAGCCACTTCTACCTACCTACCTAGGTCTATACCAATTTTCAGGCCTCTACCTTAAACCGTTTCACAGATATTCTGCTAGAACAATTTTGTTTATATGGGAGGTGCCCCGCCTCCTTTTCTGATAGTCCCCCTTTTTATGTGTGAGAATGCTTTTGATGTCATTCTGGTCTGTACCAATTTTCCGGTCCCTACCTTGAACCGTTTCACAGATATTCTGCTTGAAAAATTTATTTTGTAATAGGAGGTGCCACGCCCCCTTTACTGATAACCCCCTTTTTTATGTGTGAGAATGCTTTTAATGTCATAAAGATCTCTACCAATTTTCATGTTCCTACCTTGAACCGGTTCACAGATATTCTGCTTGAAAAATTTAGTTTGTATGGGAGGTGCCAGGCCCCCTTTTCTGATAACCCCCCTTTTTATATGTTAGAATGTTTTTGATACCATATAGGTCTATACCAGTTTTCAAGGCCCTACCTTGAACCGTTTAACAGATATTGTGCTTGAAAAATTTAGTTTGTTTGGGAGGTGCAACGCCCCCTTTTCTGATAACCCTTATTTTTAGTTATAAACCTTCTCCACATGTGTATCTTCAATGTGGCCAAGTTTGGTTAAAATCTGTTCAGCCATTCTCCGTAAAGTTCATTACAACGCGAAAAACGGCTAAATTTTTATATATGGTCAAAAACGGGGGAACATGGAACGCGGGATAAAAAAATTGTCTTGGAATCACGCCCCAATTCCAATATATTTGGATTACATACATTCTGTAGTATCTAAAAACAAAAGCTTATAGACATCCGACGTCTGTGGGTTTCACGAGACACGTTCATTTCAGTTGTGTCTCGCAAGCTATCAATATGGAAAAAAACGTCAATCCAAACAAGAAGGTAAATATATTAATGTCTTACTAATTATTCGATGCTCCGAGCTCGTATTTTATATTGAAAAGGCCTTAAAATATTAAGTATAGTAGAACTCAATGTGATTCGACGCGTTTTTTGTGAGTTTGATCGTTTTTAAATTCTACTTCTATAGCTGTGTAACGTTAAAGACCAAATTGACAAAAATGTTTTATTGTGAAATATTTAAAAAACGGGAAGCAACCAAAAATGTATTTTTTCTATAGGCTTATGTCCAATTTAGAGAGACATAGTGATTGATATTAAAATCCCTAACGTTTGACCGCATTTCGGAGTTGAATTTGTGTAACATTAAAGACCGATTTCTCCAAATTTTAAAATTCGTTTTAGAACCCGCAAACCCGGGCACAAATCAATAAGAATTACATTGCTAATTTGAATAAAACAACAAGTATGGCGAATACAGGAAAAAATGGCTGCATTAATGAAAAAACGGAGAGAGGCATCGAAAGCTACAGAAATGTTGTTGTCTACCACATAAAGCAACACGTGAACGAGTTAAAAAATGTAGAGAGAAAAAAGAAAACTGGAACACAAGAGAATGATAGTAACTAATAACCATACCTAACTTTGACAATGAATATCCCACAATGTTCTGTCCCACCCGACCAAGAATCCTATTTAAACTAACATCGGAGATTAATGATAGCTTCTCGTACCTTGAAATTTCGCTACATATAAGAGTATCGGGTTTTAAACGGATGTTAGCGAACTTAAGAGAATTGCGACAGTTTCTCGTACCTTGAAAGTTCGCTATATATAAGAGTCTCGAGTTAAAAACGGATGTTTATTTTTTTCTCTGTCACCTTCATATATTTGTCAAATAAATGAAAAATTAATTCAATTATTAACACTGAAATACCAGAAGCTCTCTGGTCTTCCTTGGAACTGTATAAATAAGTGGCGAAATGGAAAGGACTTGTTTGGAAATCAAAGTAAGTGTCTTATAGCTTTCGGATATTCAAATTTCACTCAATCTAACCATTTTTTTTTTGTTCTTAAACCGTTTTCAGGATTTCTTCCTGTATGGCTGTATCGGGAATCTAAATACTCCAGGGTGACTTTCCATCAAGATCCTAATCCAAACTGTCGGTGCCGTCGCATATTCAGCACTCTCTGCTTGCCGACCACATACATATTTTAATATTATTTTAAACGCATTTGTCCTATGTACATTAATTAACTATGTAGTTCTATGTATCTATTTGCAATATGTTTGTGATTTAAATTATATAAATTATGTATACCCTGAAGTAAATTAAATAAAATGAATGAAACTATCAAAAAATATATATTAATTAATTAATTTTGAATGTGAAACGAGGTGGCTTTAGCGTAAGCATTCTCGAACCGTTTTCGATACTGTTTTAGGTACTTTCTCGATAGCAAAACGCATCGAAAATGTATTAGTTTGTTGCCCGTTTTCGATACTGTTTTAGGTACCTTCTCGATAGCAAATCGCATCGAAAATTTATTCGGTTGCGATCCGTTTTCAACAGCTATAAAGTGTCGTAAACTGATCGCAAACGGATATCGAGAAAGTGAGCTCTGCTGCCACAAACTGGGCGACATGTAATACTTTTACGATAGTTTTGCGGAACCCATTCTCGATACATTTGTCAGGAAAATTATTGCTAAAGCTTCGAAAACTAAAACATTTTCGTGAGCGTTGGTCGGGTGGGGTATTACAAAATTTTGTAATACAGAATTTTGCAATACAGAATTTTGTAATATAGAATTTTGAAAGCAGAATTTTGTTTTTAGAATTTTCTACATACAGAATTTCGACACCTACCCAACAAACAATATACATTTCTCATATACGTTCAAACATATTTTTGCTTAATATAAGCTTCCTCTGCGAAGGTGTAGTTTTGCAGTCCTCAAATGGCGCAAAAACAAAAAAACAAAAAGTTAACGGATCTGTGAACTCAATACATTAATTTTCATGTATTTTGGCGAGCTAAGTCCAAATCCGTGATCAGAATTAGCCTAACAGGTCGCAGTTCTTCTCCAACCTAACAAAACCATCACAAAGTAATATTGAACTTTTTTGCAAGGTTAGGGCCGAACTTCGGGCCCGTTGTTGAATTCTGATATCGAATTCGGACTCAGCAGCCAATTTCCCTTAAGAATATGTATTTAGCTTTATTCGATGTTGATTTTTCCATGTTTCGCAAATTTTCAAACCAAAATGAAAATAATACAAAACACATGCCAATGTTTGAGGCTAGAATACTAGAAAACGCCTAGTCTGAGAAAATTTCAGTCTGGGCAGCTTTTGTAGGGAATTCAATTTCCTACAAAAATGTGTTCAAGTAAATGGTGTTTTTCAAAAATGATTTGTAGTTTTTTTTTTTACCAAATTGGAGGTTAATTCTGTAAAATCTAAACTAGCAATGATGAGGCCTATTACTTTAATTAATTAAAAATCTGATAATTAATTTTGTTCACCTTTCTTTTTTGACCCAGTCTATTGTATATGATAGGAGGCTCCAGATAAAAAGTGACCAATCTTTAATATAAAACTCCTTTCTTCCAGGAGTACGAGGATGAGGCTTTACCTTTGAAAAATTTCACTTTTCAACGAGACTGTGATGTTATTTGACCGAAGGTAAAAACCTACCAAAATTGTCCCACCAACCTACCAACACCAATTTTGGTAGGAAAAGCCCACATATCACATCCCTGGTAGGTATTCCGATTTCTAGAATGCAAAAGTTTGAAGTGAGGTGGAAACCTAAGTTGCATTGATTCACATACATTCGAAAAATCACAATAAACAAAGGGCAATTATGTTTTTTTACAACAAGAATAGTGTATCTGAAAGGAAAGTCCGTAAAGCCAGAAACACCAAATGGTAGTGGGGGGAAATAAATTCTTTTTGGGTAGATGTACGTGCACTCTATTTGTTCCGCTGATAATCTCTCGCTTTTCTCACTAAGGCAAACGTTCATATAAAATATTGTCTGGTATTCAAATGTGATAATCATTCGAAATGATTTCATTAATAGCTAATGTAATTACCTGCACTATTGCTTCTTGCGCCCGATGCTTGCTCAATTATACACCCTATCCTTCATAAGAAAGAACATACATACCTACATACATATAACAAATGTGCAGAAATGTACATACCCCGCAGTCAAACCAGCTATTTTGAAACTACATACTCCAAAATTAAAATTTACCCGAATTCCAACTAGTCAACCAAATGTTTTTTACTTACTACATAGTTAGAAATATGCAAAAAAAAAAAAACAATGTATGCGAAAATAATTTAAACGCTGGCGGGCTCTGTATGTTAGTGCCCGAATCATACCGGCGTGCTCAAAGTTCGGAACTATAGGTGGGCGCGGGCATGATTTTTGCAACACGACACGACACGTTCACGAAACATATTTTCGAAAAAACGTACTAACACGCACGAAAAAAAATAAAACGGAATTTTTTGGCTTTTTTTTAGTTTTGTATATATTCCTAAATGTAATTTGTACATGGTATGTACTTATACATCTAAAGCTTATAAGGTATGTATCGACGACTGGGTGGCATATCGCCTTATTTCAAAATATTTTTCAAAAACTCCCTATATCAAAATTTGTTTAAATAACACCATTTGGGATTTTTTCAGCAACGCTCTATCTAAGAATTTATTTCAAAAACAACTCATCTAGGATATTTTTGAAAAATATTTTGAAACGGAGCCGTCGACATATGTTTACACATATTTTTTTTATGTACTTATGTAGATACATATAATGGTAAAATAAGAAAAAAATTAAAAAGAACTTTGCACTCAATCAAGTGCACTTATTACATGCAAACGCAGTTTACATTTTTGAATTCAGTTTAAAAAAAAAAAGAGAAACTTTGGCAAATAAATATTTTTCCTTATAGCCTATTTTTAAAAAAATTTTAAGGTGTTTGTATTATGCACACATGTGAACGCGTATTATCGACATCTGGTATGATGGTGAATTAAGAAAGTTATAAAAAATATAATTTACAAAAAATAAAGGTGCGCCCAGTTTAGTACAAAAAGTGAAAAAAGTTGATCGTGTTTTTTCGTGCGTGTTTTTTTTTTTTGTTTTCGGGCTCAACACGATCACGCACGAGCACGACACGAAATCGCATTTTCAAACACGAGGATATGGTGTCACGGTTAAAAACACGCACGACGTCCACCTATATTCGGAACTACTGCCTGAAACATCAATTTAAAATTAAAAGTTTTTCTTGAATTTTTCTAACTCTGGACATTTTAGCAGCCTGATGTTTTACTGGTACAAGCTAATCGATTTTGGTTTAATTCGGTTTAATTGGTACTGATATGTTTACTGACTAGTGTGGGCTTTACTGCAGGGTATGTACTGAATATATTGTATGAACGTGTGCATGTGCCAATTTTCACAATCCCGGGATCTGATATTACAATCCCTGGATCCCGGGATTTTTGAATTTGTTAAGCTTGAAAAAAATATAAGGAAACTGTGTGAGAAACTATCTATCTTTAAATTAAACAATTTTTTTAAATTTAAAACAGCAAGATATTAATAGCCCAACTTACGGATGTTATTATTTACACTGTTCCACAGCAACTTTGCAACAAAGTCACCGTGGTATTTTTCAAAAATTTACTTCGTATATGTTCATAAGGGTTGTCCTTATAATCAAATATACAATTTTTGCCACTCTCATTCCCTAGAAAGGTTGCACCACTATCAACTATATCGCGAAGGGGGTCAAAATTCAGATTGCCCTATGGAGACTCAAAAATAAAAGTGAATTTTCTTTTTATCTAATACTCGAAATCGATACAATATGGTCGGAGATATCAAATACAAAATTTTGTTCCGATTGCAAAAGATAAAGGCGTGTCTCATGAGGGTTAAAGTTCAGACTATCCTATGGAGACTCAAAAAATAAAAATCATTCAAAATACCCCGTGCGACACGCCTTACTCGTTTCCAATAGCAACCAAAATTTGTGTGTGATATCTTCGGCTATATTACCATCGATATAGGGTTTGAACCTTTGAAAATCTGATGATAGAATTGTTTCCCTACAAATAAGGACCACCGTAATGTACATACATAGATTACTTTTGCAAAACAAACTTATAGTCCATCACGCCTAGGTTCCTGTTTATTAGCAACAGGGTTGGGCACTTTTGCATTACCACTAATTTTTTAGTGATAATTTCTTTAGTGATAGTTAAAATCAAAAATCACTAAATTTTTAGTAATAGTGGGGGGTCGAATTTATAATAATACCCTACCACTGCGAATTTTCCAACGAAACTTGGCATACACATTCAGAAAGACTTCCCTTAACTCAATTTAACAAAATTTTACCAAAAACCGGGTCCGAAAATAATAATAAATAAAATCAAAAATCACTATCACCAAATTTTTAGTGATAGTGGTTTTTGATTTTAACTATTACTGAAAAAATTATCATTAAAAAATTAGTGGTAGTGCAAAAATGCCCAACCCTGATTAGCAACCCGGCAGATGTTACCCCGTCCAGGGATTACCTACGCGAATCTCCCACCCTTCTGTTTTCCGTCTCACATTTTAGGAGATATCTCCGAAACCAGCTGATATATGTATTTGAACTAATCACATTGCTTATGACAGTACTCGGTAGCACCTTACGTTTGTTACCCATATTGTATTTACACATTTTTGGTTACCCCTGGTTCAAATAGTTATTTACATATTTAGTCCGGTCAAAATAACTTTTGAAAAAACAATAATTCCCACAGAGCCAAATTTTGGTATAAAGCTTAGGTTCGCCGTCAGAAAGAAAACTTCAAAAGTCGTCATCGATCCCATTTGTGCTAAAAAAGTTATTCGGGGTCAAAGGTCAAAATTTTGGGTTTTTGGACTCTTCTCGAAAACGATAGATAAGTTTTTTTCGAAAAATTACCTAATCGAAAAAACACCTCAAATTTATATTGTTCTCGACTTTTGTCCCCCAATAACTTTTTTAGCACAAATAGGATCGATGGGGACTTTTGAAGTTTTTTTTCTGCCGGCGAACCTAAGCTCTCTACCAAAATTTGGCTCTCTGACTCTGATATCGGTCAAGCCTCTTTGGTTGAACATCTACGGCCCTGATTCAAAGTACACTTTATTATTTACACACATTTCAACAAAAAATTTACAAAAGATTTATTACATATTAATTGATGCTAAAATCATCACAATTGATTTATAAATTAAAATGTTAGGGTAAAAAATTATGAGTTGTAACGGTTTATGTTTTAGGGTACGATCACGGTTGCCACAAGCATAAGCGAAAAAATTACCAGGGTGTTGGAAAAAGTTACCAAGCGGTTCTTAGCACAGTTTTATTGTTTTAACCAAAAAAGTGACAAATACACAAATAATAATTATGAAATATATCTTAGTTCGATAAATTTTTACGTATTTCAAAATTTTGGCACATTAGACCGGTTGTTATTACGTTTAACTAATAAATCAGTATGCTATAAAGACAAGTTTTTTTCACATTAAATAAAAAATAAATTAGTTAATTTCTTAAGTCTGTTTTTCATGAGGTTAAATTTTGACAACTTCTTTCGACTTTATCGAAAAAAGCAACTAAATTGTTCAAATTTGGAATCAATTTTTGTTGCATGTGTAGTTGATACCAGAATTAATTGACTACCCGTTGACATTTTTTTTAAACCTATTTGACGGTTGTTTAAGTCATTGAAAAAAAAAAAAATGAAATAAAAATGTTGTTTTTATTGAAAGCCGCGTGTTCACAGACAGGCCCTCAACAACATCCACACCGAAACGGACGAAGGTGTTGTCAGCTCCCGTCCTCCAACAAGAAGCACCACCAGTTGCTGCAGAGGAACCTGATCTCCCAAGAAAGCAGATACAATCTCGCTCAACTCCGATTTGGCATGCGGATCTTGTTCTCACGACACGACCCACTTATTCACCTGCTCCTAAGAGTAAGCTCTTCTAACACAAATCTATCTTTGGTCCACTCCTATTGAAACTGCCCCCGTTTCCTTGAACTCCCTTTAGAAGAGCTTGAAATATAGACCACGTCCAGCTTTATCATCAAAACTCCCTTGGAGGAGTCCTAATGGGAGCGTCTGCGGATTTAATTGAAAAGAAGAGTTAGTACGGAGTGCTTCCTGATTATATGACACAGTATTTGAGGAAGTGTTTTGGGGCTCCGTAAACGCACCTTTCAGGAGTCCCAAAAGCACACTTTTTCATAAAATTTTTAAAGCCACTTTTTTCCGTTGTATACGCTCCTTTGAGAGCCTTTTAGGAGCTTCCCAAGGTGGGTGAGCGCACCGCGCAGGATCTCAAAGGTTTTGCCCAGGGTGTTGATGAAGCTGGGATGGAACGGCCAGGTTTTGCTCTGGGTTGTAGTATTTAACAAGGAAAGAATGCCTAGGCCGATTCAAGGCAATTTACAGATACAATTTGTTTTAAATTTGCGTTTGTATTTTGTTGGGGAGTGGTTGTATAGTTGGGCAAACAGCTCTAGCTGTGCGACCTTACTCAATCCCGACTCTTGAGTCCCCGTTCGTGCACTCTGGGCAACGTGAACTATTTATGCTCGCGGCAGAAAGAGAGGGAGCCCCGGTGAGCCAATCTGGCATATCTGGTTTAAGGGCTCACCGAGGTCTTTTTTTAGCAGCGCCTGTTCGCAGCGAGGGGCGGCTGCAAGTAGCTCGCTATATAAATGGTTTGGGACCCGCCACGTAGAAATCAAATTCCAAAGAAAACACAATCAAAGCCTCGGATGATAACCCCCTTTAACGTTGACGACCCGGCAAAACGTAATAAGGATAATGAGAATGACATTAGGGCATGCACCTGGAATGTCCGGACCCTAACAGGGGAGGGTGCCGCTGCCCGGCTGGTTCATACCCTCGTTAATGCAAAGGCTGATATCTCTGCCTTACAGGAAATGCGATGGACGGGGCAAGGCAAGACTACCATCGGCCTTGTGATGTCTACCTCAGTGGCCAGACACGCGGAAAAGCGCGTGGTGGGAAAGAGACTCCGCCGCCATGTCCTATCGTTCACACTTGTGAACGAGCGGCTCGCTGCGATCCGCATCAAGGCGAGGTTTTTCAACTTAACATTTATCTGGGCCTATGCGCCGACTGAGGAGACGGACGACGCAGAGAAGGACTCCATCTACGGTAAACTTGAGCACACTTATGATCGCTGCCGCCAACATGATATCAAAATCGTGCTCGCCGACTTTAATGCCAAGGTGGGAAAGGAGGAGTCTTTGGTCCTACAGTTGGGAAATTTAGTCTCCACGATATAACATCACCCACTAGGCACTAGGTTGATTGACTTCGACGCTGCTCGCAATATGGTCATCAGTAGTACCAGGTTCCAGCATAAACGAATACACCAAGCCACCTGGCTGTCCCTGATCAAAGAACAAGAAACCAGATTGATCATGCCATGATCGACAGTAACAGAAGGAAAGTTTGACGCCGAGAAGCTGCGCACGACACAGACAGCTGATAATATCTCCACTCGACTCTCACACCTGCTATGGGAGAGCAATCCTGGACCTAACGATGTAACCGAGCAATGGAAGCATATCTCTCACTCATTACGTACCGCCGCTGAGGCCACTATAGGGTTTCAGCGAGCCCGCAAGAACAACTGGTACGATGAGGAATGCAGCACTGCTTAGGACAAAAAGGACGCTGCCTACAGGGAGACGTTGCGAACGGGCGCAACCCGCAGTATATGGCAACAATATCGTGAGGCAAAGAAGGAGAGAGAAAAAAGAAAAGTGAGGCCGAAAGGCGTGAGTGTGAGGAGCTTGAGATGCTGGCTGACAGGAATGATGCCCGAAAATTCTATGGAAAGATCTGGCGGATGACGGAAGGTTTTAAGACCGGGGCAAGTTCCTGTAAGGACAATAATGGCGACCTGGTAACCGACGTACAGAGTGTACATAAATTATGGAGGGAGCACTTCTCCTCACCGCCAAACTGCGAGGGAGACGTCGAACCCGATACCCCAATCCCTGACGATGGAAAGTCGTCCCACCACCTGACTATGATGAAGTGAGGATAGCTCAAAAACAACAAAGCGCCTGGAAAAGACGGGCTACCCGCCGAGCTGTTCAAACACGGAGGCGAAGAGCTGGTAAAAAGCATGCATCAGCTCTTATGCAGAATATGGTCAGACGAAAGCATGCCTCCGGATTGGAATTTAAGTGTGCTTTGCCCAATCCACAAAAAAGGCGATCCCGCTAACCGCACCAACTACCGCGGAATTAGTCTTCTTAATATCGCATATAAGGTTCTTTCTAGCGTGTTGTGTGAAAGGCTAAAGCCCATCGTAGACAAACTGATTAGACCTTATCAGTGTGGCTTTAGACCTGGTAAGTCTACCATCGACCAGATTTTCACGATACGCCAAATCCTGGAGAAGACCCATGATAAGAGAATCGACACTCACCACCTCTTTGTCGATTTTAAAGCCGCTTTTGACAGCGTAAAAAGGAGTTGCCTGTATGCCGCCATGTCTGAATTTGACTTCCCTGCAAAGCTTATACGGCTTTGCCAAATGACGTTGAGCAATACCAACAGCTCCGTCAGAATCGGGAAGGACCTCTCTGAGCCATTTGAAACCAAACGAGGCTTCAGACAGGGCGACTCCCTTTCGTGCGATTTCTTCAATCTGATGCTGGAGAAGATAATTCGAGCAGCAGAGCTAAACCGCAATGGTACAATCTTTTACAAGAGCGTGCAATTGCTGGCGTATGCCGATGATATTGATATCATTGGCCTTAACAACCGCGCCGTAAGCGCTGCCTTCTCTGGACTGGATAAGGAAGCGAAAAAAGTGGGTCTTGCCGTGAACGAGGACAAGACGAAGTATTTGCTGTCATCAAAGAAAGAATCGGCGCACCTGCGCCTTGGCAGCCATGTCACTGTTGATAGTTACAAATTTGAAACTGTGAGGGACTTCGTCTATTTGGGAACCAGTATCAACACCGAAAATAATATCAGTCTAGAAATCCAGCGGAGAATCACTCTTGCCAACAAGTGCTACTTTGGACTGAGTAGGCAATTGAGAAGTAAAGTCCTCTCTCGAAGAAAAAAGATCACGCTCTATAAGTCTCTCATCATACCTGTCCTGATGTATGGCTCAGATTCATGGACAATGTCAAGAGAAGATGAGATGGCCCTTGGAGTATTTGAGAGAAAAGTTCTCCGGAAGATTTATGGTCCTTCCCGTGATGCCAACGGCGAGTATAGAAGGAAATTTAACGATGAGCTGTACGAGCTCTACGCAGATCTGACCATAGTCCAGCGAATTAAAGCCCAAAGACTCCGCTGGCTGGGCCATGTTATGCGAATGGACAAAGAAGCTCCAGCACAGAAGATTTTCCTATCGTCGCCTGAATTCGGCAGCAGAGGAAGGGGGAGGCCTCGACTGAGATGGAAACAACAGGTGGAGGATGACTTGAACTCCCTTGGGGTTTCCAATTGGCGTCCGTTATCGCTAAAAAGGAATGACTGGCGTGCTTTGATACGAAACGGCCAAAATCGCTTAGGCGGTTAAGCGCCAATAAATGATGATGATGATATGATGAATTTCATATCAAACTCAATATGCATTGTTATACCGTTAGAAAAGTATTAAAATCACCTTTTGAAAACATAGGCCCGTGGTCGTAGTCAAAGTTAAACATGATTTTATGTCAGTTAAAGCATTTTTGACAGATAGCACTTGTAAAATTGTGTCAAAAAGCTTTAACTAACTTAAAATCATATTTTATTTCGACTATGACTACGGGCCATATACTTTAAAGATTCTATATTATATACTAGAGTGGTTCAAAAATTGGAAAATCTAAAACGCTACCCCGAAATATGGTTCCTTGTGACAAAAAAAGAGGCTGCTATTTTTTTTTTTTTTTTTAGAGGTCGCGCTACTCGTTTTTATAAAAAAAATGAGATGCTTGCAAATTTAATTTAATTGTTTAAGGGCAGTAAAAAATTGCGTTTTTGTGTGTTGTTATTCTGTTATTACTGACGAATATTCCTGCAATTCAATAGCCTTCTTGGATGAGTAGAAAGGGTTTAACTCCTGAAAACATGTTTCGAAATAGAAAACGGTGCAACTAAAACGCCTACTCTGATCTCATTGCGCATTGGTTTTTTGGATATATTTCGCATCTAGAAGGTTTATGACATCGCCGATTATGAATCCGATGTCAGTTTTTTTAAATTAAAATGGCGGGTCCAATATGGCGGTGATTTTTTTGAAAATTAATTGGATTTTATTGAAACTTGGTACTCCGGGGTTTATGCGTTGTCTGATTTCGAATCGGTTCTTTTAATTCAAAATGGTGGATCCAATATGGCGGTGCATTTTTAAAAACTAATTCGACTGTGTGAAACTCGTCACTGATGGATTTATGACATCGATTTATATGAACTAGTATCGCTTGTGATCGAAAATTCCACCAATAAAAACTTTAGAGGGTCGAGGGCTCGCTAGTCCCGTACCCCCATCCTTAAATTTCGGGGACGCCCCTGAAAATATACCGTATTCATTCCAACGGTCAAACGGTTCGCTCACAGGAGGTTCCTAAAGGTTTTCATGTGGCGTATTTATTGACATCGGATTCCTATGCAAGTTTGGCAAAACTGGCATCTTATATATTAAATATTAATATATATAAATGAAATATGCACCGATGGAAAGGAAATTGAAAAAAAACTGAGGTATAGGCGGTATATTTTCAGGGGCGTCTCCGAAATGTAAGGATGGGGGTACGGGGCTAGCGACCCCACGACCCTCTAAAGTTTTTATTGGTCGAATTTTCGATCACAAGCGATACTAGTTCTTATAAATCGATGTCATAAATCCTTCAGTGACCAGTTTCACACAGTCGAATTAGTTTTCAAAAACGCACCGCCACATTGGATCCACCCTTTTCCATTTAAAAAAACCGATATCGGATTCATAAACCCCGAGTACCAAGTTTCAATAAAATCCAATTAGTATTCCAATTGGCGTCAGTTATCGCTAAAAAGGAATGACTGGCGTGCTTTGATATGCAACGGCCAAAATCGCTTAGGCGGTTAAGCGGCAATAAATGATGATGATTCAAAAAAATCACCGCCATATTGGACCCGACATTTTGATTTAAAAAAAACTGACGTCGGATTCATAATCAGCGATGTCATAAACCTTCTAGATGCGAAATATATCCAAAAAACCAATGCGCAATGAGATCAGTGTAGGCGTTTTAGTTGCACCGTTTTCTATTTCGAAACATATTTTCAGGAGTTAAACCCTTTCTACTCATCCAAGAAGGCTATTGAATTGCAGGAATATTCGCCAATGAAAACCCAAATTATTACTGCACTTAAACATTTAAATTTAAAATTGCAAGTATCTAATTTTTTTATAAAAACGAGTAGCGCGACCTCTAAACCACCTTAAAAAAAAGGAAGCCTCTTTTTTTGTCATAAGGAACAATAATTGGGGGTAGCGTTTTCGAATTTCCAAAAAGTCCATATTTGTGAACCACTCTAGTATATACAATATTTTTTTTTATTCAAAGTGGGAAACCACTTCAAAGACCAACCGATTTAAAAAAAAAAAATTTTAGAAAGGTCTATTTAATATAACATATCTAAAAACTAGAATGGTGTTTTTTTTCTTTTAAAAAATTTATAAGTAAAACCATCTCTTGTTAACTTTTTTCATACAATCCCGAAATTGCTTGTAAATACCGTCGGTACTTACAGCAATAGACTACAAGTCAAAAAAGCAACAAAGAGTTTTTTATTTTCATTTTATTGTGTGACAAAAAAAGGTACCTAGCTATACTTTGGAAGTTATACAGATACTATGACTAAGTATTCTAATAGATTCGAAGAAGAATCGTATTATAAAATTTTTCAGACACAAACAATAAACTGACGTACACTTGATAAAGTTAATTTTTTATTTTTATTTATTTAGATTTAATATACAACTTTGCGCAGCTCATACTGCTGACTTTCGGAATATTTGCTCACTTTTAGTGATGTTTCATCTAAAGGTACAAAATAATGGAAGATTTGAGTTGCTGTAATAGTTTTGGCATTTTTGTATCTTGAAAGTAGCTCTTCTTTTGTTTTGTTGTATTCATCAGCGTCTGCGTAAGCAACTTCTATGGAGGTGTTATACGTTTGTGAAGCCCAATGATAAAGGTCTTTCACTATTTGAATTTGGTTTTTATTTGCCATGCTATAATTCCGAGCGCCTCTTTTCAATGTCCCACCTATACCATCACATGCAGATTTCTCATGGATGGTTGCGTAAAAGTGCCACTCATCGAATATTTCGAAATAAATTTTATGATGACATAAATTAATTAAGTTGTATTTGTTTTTCTACTGTGCTCCTGCACCATCTGGCATGTAGATAACTTTCGTAATTGAATTGCTTATATTAGTCTTAACAAAATTAATCATTTTTGAAATATATAGATGAACTGCTATGCTATCATGGATATTACAATCGGATATTATGTCAAAGGTTCTATGAATTAAATTATCGTTATCTTTGAAATAAATAACGAACGGATGTATCGTGGCTTGATTATTATTCCAATGATATCCTTGAATGGAATCTTGTATAACAAACGGATAGTTTTCAGCGAAATCCATTTGAATTAGCAGTTCTCCTGGCAGCAGTGTCATTTTTCTTTCACTTACGAAGCGGGACTGGCGCTTAGCTGTGATATGATGTGACACCAGCTTATTGATGTGTTGTACAAAATCGTCAACAAATGTGCTTGTAGTAGAGGAAATAGTTTCGAGATTACATCTGAGTGTTGCTTCCATTTTTTGTAAATGACTTCTTGAATCAAATTTTTTTCGTAATATTCCAATCTCATCGTTCTAAGGTTCGTTAAATTATCGTAGCACCGACTACACATTGATACGCAACACTCGCTGTTTTCTATATTACCATTACAGGCAACGAATTTATGAACATCTTTATAGTTTCTGAAATTATGTTGACCTTACATTGATTTCAAACCGGATTTTTCGAACAGCAGTTTTACATTCTGATGCAATGCAACTTTTCTAAATTCATAGTAAGTTTCACAAAGCGATGACAGCATTAGTATTTTTTAAACTTTCTCGCGTATGTTTCCTTGTCTTACTACAATTGAGTCCTGTGATCAAGGCATGATTCGGCTGATTTCATCATCTTTATAAAACAATTTTACTGTGTTTATAGTTTGTTCAGGTAAAGCGTTTGACGTCCGAAAACTTTGTTTTATTTTTTTGTATATTTATCTTTGCTAATTTTTATCAATTTGTAAGATAAATCATGCCCAAAAATGTCTTTAATTTCCTTAGATGTCATGGTGTTTGGTAATAGAGATAATATTTTTTGCTTATCCAAATTATTTGAGCAGTTTTCGTAGTAAGCTTTGATCTTCTTTAGGTCTTCTGATAAGATTGGCAGTGAACCACCTCCAAGTGAATCCGAAATACTTTTCGCAATTTGCTGTGTTTTTTTTTGCAGTATGCCTCCCTTTCTAAATATTTTCGCTTCATTGGCGATGAATAGCTTCCAAGATGAGGAATAACATGCTTATTTATATTGTCGACGAGTTCGTTGCGTTCGAGTGATTTAGTATATCTGCTGCATGTTCTTGATACAATTCACCGCTAGTAAAGATTTCTTGTGCTTCTTCACTTTCCGTTTCAGTAGAACGCTGATTATCAGCAATCTTGAAATCAGTTTAAAGTGACTACTTACGCAAATACGGCAACGATGAATGTTGGATACTACTGGAAAATGCTCAAATATCAGCGCTGCTTCGTTTAAGGTAATGTTTCGAAGTTGAAAGGAACATTTTCTTGATAGCTTCACATATCTGTATTTATTAGTTGATTCCATATCCATGCCTAGATTC